>CM022878.1:599136-610063 GCA_012654025.1 Pachypsylla venusta | reverse complement strand
CGTTAAATCCTTCCATAATTTTATTTTTGATATAATTCTATCTTCTTTTCCAATTTCATTTTCAACTTTATAAAGAACTTTGAAATAGATTTCAATTGCAAGATATTCCATCGTTCTGAGACTTTTGAAACTCCCTGTATAATTTACACAAATAGATTTATGTAGTCTGATATTTGGCCAAGATATTCCATCGTTCTGAGACTTTTGAAACCCCCTGTATTATTTACCCGAAATAGATTTATGTAGTCTGATATTTGGTCAAGATATTCCATCGTTCTGAGACTTTTGAAACCCCCTGTAAGATTTACACGAAATAGATTTATGTTAGTCTGATATTTGGTCAAGACATTCCATCGTTCTAAGACTTTTGAAACCCCCTGTATAATTTACACGAAATAGATATATGTAGTCTGATATTTGGTCAAGATATTCCATCGTTCTGAGACTTTTGAAACCCCCTGTATAATTTACACGAAATAGATTTATGTTAGTCTGATATTTGGTCATGATATTCCATCGTTCTGAGACTTTTGAAACCCCCTGTATAATTTACCCGAAATAGATTTATGTAGTCTGATATTTGGTCAAGATATTCCATCGTTCTGAGACTTTTGAAACCCCCTGTAACATTTACACGAAATAGATTTATGTTAGTCTGATATTTGGTCAAGACATTCCATCGTTCTAAGACTTTTGAAACCCCCTGTATAAATTACACGAAATAGATTTATGTTAGTCTGATATTTGGTCAAGATATTCCATCGTTCTGAGACTTTTGAAACCCCCTGTATAATTTACACGAAATAGATTAATGTTAGTCTGATATTTGGACAAGATATTCCATCGTTCTGAGACTTTTTAATCCCCCTGTATAATTTACACGAAATAGATTTATGTAGTCTGATATTTGGTCAAGCTATTCCATCGTTCTGGGACTTTTGAAACCCCCTGTATAATTTACACGAAATAGATTTATGTTAGTCTAATAGTAAGGTGCCTAATAATGATAGTCAATTTAAGATTATAAAAATTACAATCGGGAATAAGAATCCGTCTAGAGTTTATCGTCCAAGATAAAAATAAGTAAATTTTTTTTTGAAGATAGGTTTGTATAATTTGGCCTGTGAGGTGTACATTAAAAGAAATGCAAATCTATATTTCTTTCTGTTATTATGTCACAATGTTTGTGATAATAATGCATTACAAGGTATTTTGAACAATATTTCCAATATCACTAAGTCTAAGCTATACTTAAGAATTACCTTAGAACAGGGGTTCCCAAACTTCAAAACACTAATGTGTTGCTCAATGATATCTCAATCAAAACGCTAATGTTTTGCTGAATGCTATCTCAATCAAAACGCTAATGTGTTGCTGAATGCTATCTCATTTAAAACTCTAATGTGTTGCTGAATGCTATCTCATTCAAAACGCTAATGTGTTGCTGAATGCTATCTCATTCAAATTTTCTATACATCATGTTCAATAAAATTACCTTTGTAAAAACATTGTGTAAACATATATTTCAAATAAATGATAATAATTAAACTGGTCTCGCGCCCCCCTTGGCTTGAATTCACGCCCCCAGTTAGGAAACCCCTGCCCTAGAATGTAGCAACTGTCCCTATTACCCTCTGATGTATAATTCTACAGCCACGGAGACGTGCCTGTGGCTGTAGAATTATATTTGGCCAATATAATTAAGTTTTTGTGTTTTTATTTTCCACATTCTCGGACATTTTGTTATTTTCCTTATTTTAACAATCATAATGAAATCAATACAAATGAAGCCTACGAAATTTATAAATGTAATAATAGTAAAAAACAAAAATTTTCAGGGGTTGTATTTTTTTTATATTTTATTATTATTTTGTTTTTCGTGACGATTCCAAAGGTTTATTATTGAAAATAATAAATCAATGTACATTGCTAAATAATTAAATTGAAATTGATAGAGCCAGTGACAATATTTTATTTAAAAAAGTGTTAGACATAGACAGTCACACTGCACGCGATGAACAATCCTCAGTCAACTTCCATCTTTACACTCGACTAGACTGATGATGAATCGAATGATTCGAAACTAGTTTCTTTATAAATAATTATAAATAGTGTTTTTGGTAAGTGTTTTGTTTTTATTTATTTAAAAGTTAATATTTTTAATAATTATAATTAACATGTTATTCAAAGATTTAAATTTTCCTTATCATATGAAATAGGAAAGTATTGTAATGAGTTGAAATTTTTGACGTCGAGTTTTCAATGCAAAAAACACGCTTCTCGATTTGCAGCAAAAATGAATTTGTGTCATTCTGGATGTCTATCAATGAGCAAGATATCTCAACAATTACTGGTAGGGACCTTTGGGAGTTTCGTCGTTTTTTGGTGTTTTTTTTACAAAATCTGTCTAGGGTGTCTAGAAAGAGAACTGCAGCTGCTGGAGCCTGTTAAATGACACTTATTTGGACTCAGGTATCCCAAAAACCAATTAGTTACTGAACCACTATCTTACTAAAGACAACTTCACCCCCAACCCCCTTTGGCCTCCCCAACGAACCCAACCTGGGTGAGGTCAATGTGGGCCCAACCTAACCCGGGTGAGGTCAATGTGGGTAGCTGATTTGTTATCTTTAACATTTAACATCAAAGGTCTTCTCAGACCTTCGTCTTGAAAGATCTTTAATGTTAAAGATTTCGAGGGTAAAAAAATATTTTCACGATTGTCATACTTTTATGTTGATTCTACCCACTAAATATTGGAATTCAGTAAAACATCAAACCATCGTGTAAAATTAATAAAAAATATTCTCATAATAGTATGCTATGATCTATGGCGATGAAAATAATTTGGATAACAGGGGACGAGTCACGGTCCAAAGGGGTCCAAACTGTTGGTCTTATGATGTTAGACCACCGACCGAACGAAATGAGATCTCGTATCTTTCATTGTGTAGAATTAAATTTCTTTTGTTTGTCTGTTTGTCTTTTTGACCAAGATAACTCTCGAACGCTTTATCTGATTTGGTATGTAAGTTCATTATATTCTTAGAAGCTAGTTAATACTTATCTGCGGATTAAGCACGACATCCACACACAACTTGCTATCGACCCGGCCACTCTTCCCTCAAATTTTGTGCCTGTAATTAGGGCGGTACCCAGGGCCGGATTAACCTTCCGCGGGGTCCGTAGCACTTTCACAGAGCGGGGCCCCCTCCATCCCCCCCGCCGGCACCTTCTAAGTAGTCTACTTTTTGGAGCCAGTACAAAAATGTATTATCTTCTGGCCTTTTGGTCCAGTACCTACAGCTAGTAGAGAAAAGTGAAATTAAATTTTGAGTATACCAACATCGATAAAACATGGTTACCGCTAATGATAAAAAAAAATTGCTTATGTTGCCATACTCGTTTCTTTATTAAGTTCCTAGGTAATAGGTACCTACTTGTANGTTGTTGTTGTTGTTGTTATTATTGTTGATGATGATGTTTTTGTTGTTGTTGTTATTATTGTTGATGATGATGTTTTTGTTGTTATTATTATTGTTGATGATGTTGTTGTTGTTGTTATTATTATTGTTGATGATGATGATGATGTTGTTGTTGTTGTTGATGTTGTTGTTGTTGTTATTGTTGATGATGATGTTGTTTTTGTTGTTGTTGTTGTTATTGTTGATGATGTTGTTGTCGTTGTTGATGTTGTTATTATTGTTGATGATGATGTTGTTTTTGTTGTTGTTGTTGTTGGTAGTGGTGATGATGAGTTACACCTTACAATGTCATGCATAAAAAAATAATGAAAATTCTGAGGGGGGGTTTATACCCCATGGCCCCCCCCTTGGGTACGGCCTTGCCTACAATATTGTTAAACTCAAGGCAACCACCCATCATCATGTAACTTGCTACAGACCGGTACATGGTGCCTCGTAAGATAGGTACATAGTTTATGCGTCTCTAAAACTGTGAAAATATCTCATAAAGGTCCACCCAAATATTGCCTTCCTGACAACAACTTAATGTTGATATCAAAAGCTTGCTGCATTCTGAATCAATAATAGACAATAATATATATCTGAGTGTTTATTAAAAAAATACTGACAGTCCAGTAAATCCAGACTTACAAATGTCTGTCTTTGGAAATAATTTCCATTAAGAAAAATACTTATAGTACAGTCAATCCAGACTTACAAATGTCTGTCTTTGGAAATAATTTTCATTAAGAAAAATACTTATAGTACAGTCAATCCAGACTAACAAATGTCTGTCTTTAGAAATAATTTCCATGAGGAAAATACTTATAGTAGAGTCAATCCAGACTAACAAATGTCTGTCTTTGGAAATAATTTCCATGAGGAAAATACTTATAGTAGAGTCAATCCAGACTAACAAATGTCTGTCTTTAGAAATAATTTCCATGAGGAAAAAACTTATAGTAGAGTCAATCCAGACTAACAAATGTCTGTCTTCAGAAATAATTTCCATGAGGAAAATACTTATAGTAGAGTCAATCCAGACTAACAAATGTCTGTCTTTGGAAATAATTTCCATATGAAAAATACTGACAGTACAGTCAATCCAGACTAACAAATGTCCGTCCTGGGTAATAATTTCCATATGAAAAATACTGACAGTCCAGTCAATACAGACTAACAAATGTGCGTCGTTGGAAATAATTTCCATAAGAAAAATACTGACAGTCCAGTAAATCCAGACTTACAAATCTCTGTCGCGGGTAATAATTTCCAGATGAAAAACTTATAGTACAGTCAATACAGACTAACAAATAATCTCTGTCGTTCGAAATAATTTCCATAAAAAACATTACTGACAGTCCAGTCAATACTGACTAACAAATAATCTCTGTCGTTCGAAATAATTTCCATAAAAAAAATTACTGACAGTCCAGACAATACAGACTAACAAATAATCTCTGTCGTAGGTAATAATTTCCATATGAAAAATACTGACAGTCCAGTCAATACAGACTAACAAATAATCTCTGTCGTTCGAAATAATTTCCATAAGAAAAAATTACTGACAGTCCAGTCAATCCAGACTAACAAATAATCCCTGTCGTAGGTAATAATTTCCATATGAAAAATACTGACATTCCAGTCAATACAGACTAACAAATAATCTCTGTCGTTCGAAATAATTTCCATAAGAAAAAATTACTGACAGTCCAGTCAATCCAGACTAACAAATAATCTCTGTCGTTCAAAATAATTTCCATAAAAAATAATTACTGACAGTCCAGTCAATACAGACTAACAAATAATCTCTGTCGATCGAAATAATTTCTATAAAAAAAAATTACTGACAGTCCAATCAATACAGACTAACAAATGTCTGTCATTGGAAATAATTTCCATGAAAAAATACAGACGGTTCAGTAAATCAAGACCAAATCTGTGGTAACCCCTTTTTTCATGCGTTCTGACATAGCCAAATAGGAAATTATTGACCCTTAGAGAAAAAGTTCTCTAAAAGTGGATCACCATTTGACCCCTAATCTGGACCCCTAAGTTTCCTAAATTGGACCCCCATGTTCTTCAATTGAGTGGTAAAATACTGGAGCAATAAGAAAGTGGGACCTTATTTCAAATGTATTCTTGATTACACTTCATTAAATATATATATAAAAAAAACATTTAGGGGTCCACATTTGGAACATTCAGGGGTCCACATACATTCGGAACATTCACATTAGGAATTCAGGGGTCCACATTAGGAATTTGGTGGACGAAACAATTTTTTTCACTGACATTTTAAATTAAAAAGCTTAGAGAAAATAATATCAGAAATTGAAGTAAAACAATGTACTTTAACACATATATATTCTACTTATAAACACTTACCAGAGAAAATCCGAATATACTATCCTTGAAAACTTTTCAAAATCACAATAATCAAAATACAAATCTGATATCAATACTATTACAACTGAAACTGTGACCGAGTCAGACATGAGATTTCCAAAATAAACAAATCATATCCCCTCACACTCCTTCTCTCAAGTTACGTTATGTGAGAAATAGGCTAGGGGTCCACTTTAGGGGAGGGGTCCACTTTTGGTACACTTACTCTACTAAATTTTAAGTCAAATAAATAATTTAAATTTTCAATCTGCCCGAGGAATATGGTCAAATTTTCCATTCTTAGGACCGTTACCTAATGAAAATGGTATGCTCCCCTCGGTGATCCTACTGTATCCAGAGTGTTACCTTCTTATAAACTTCGTCTCTTTCCATTATTAGGACCGTTACCTAATGAAAATGGTATGCTCCCCTCGGTGATCCTGATCTTTGGATATAATTTCCATAAGGAAAATAGTTATAGTACAGTCAATCCAAACTAACAAATGTCTGTCTTTGGAAATAATTTCCATAAGAAAAATAGTGACAGTCCAGTAAATCCAGGCTAACAAATAATGTCTGTCTTTCGAAATAATTTCATAAAAAAAATTACTGACAAATCAGTGAATACAGACTAACAAATGTCTCATTGGAAATAATTTCCATGAAAAAATACAGACGGTTCAGTAAATCGAGACCAAAAAAAGTCTGTGGTAGCCCCTTTTTTCATGCGTTCTGACATAGCAAAATAGGAAATTATTGGCCCTTTTTCACGCTCCCCCGGGGGGGGGGGATTCTTCTATGCAATGAAAATTGTAAAAAAATACTAAATTTTAAGTCAAATAAATAATTTAAATTTTCAAACGAGGAATATGGTCAAATTTGTTGTGTGGATAGAGATTCTCAAGAAGAGATCAAGCAAAACGCTAGTTTTGAAACGCCAAGAAAAACAAAACCTGCGTGCTTATTGTGACACACAAATCCTACTCTACTTCTTCTTTAACTTCAACTTTTTCAAATTCAAATTGCGGATCGGCATTGATTACCTTGATTCTACCATGTCTCAATGGTGAGCTGTATTCTTTCCTGGCCTGGTATCCCTCGCTTCCTTCTTACAGTATCCATCAGTAGAAAATGTAATTTACTGATGACCTTTCATTATTTATTTGAAGCAGAGTTTTTTTTTTAAATGCTAGATACCCTTTTGGAACACCAAACCTTCTGCATCTATACGGGCTTACCACCGTTACCTAATGAAACTGGTATGCTCCCCTCGGTGATCCTACTGTATCCAGAGTGTTACCTTCTTATAAACTTCGTCTCTTTCCATTCTTAGGACCGTTATCTAATGAAGCTGGTATGCTTCCCTCGGTGATCCTACTGTATCCAGAGTGTTACCTTCTTATAAACTTCGTCTCTTTCCATTCTTTGGAAGTCTTCTCTATTTAACTCTTTTGACTTGTGTACACATTCTTTTTAAAAAGTAACTTTTTTTAAAAAAAGCACGAACGCCAAATCAAACTTACTGTATCACGCGAACTTTTTAAAAAGGTTTTGGATTTTAAGTTGTTGTTGTTGTTTTGTTTCCTTCTCATATAGCTCTCTCGTGTAGATATACCTATGTACATCTATTAATATTGTTTCTATTGTTTTGCTGTGCATTTAATTTGTATTGACTTATCAGTTCCGGATCCCGGTACAGGATGTCCCAATACAAAATATGGGTGCACCCGCAGTATGTGAAACATGCATTAGGAGTGGATAGAGGTGACAACTTGATCAGACCGAATGAACAGGGGTTCGTCACAGAGTAGCTGCTGAGCTAGAACGCCAAAAACAGATCACTGATGACAACCAGGCTGAAATCTAGTCACTCGACAGAACCAGAAATCACCATGAGCGCAGAAGCGTGCATAACTGAGCTCTGGAAATCTCCCCCGTCAGTGATTGACCCAAAGAAAGAACTACCTCCCGGATCAGACCTGCATTACAACACCTGGAGATCTCTGAACCGCCTCTGATCCGAGGTATTCAGATGCGAAAGTAAATTTTAAGGACTAGAGAGTGGTTAATATTGTGAGCGCCGCATCGTAAGCTTCTAGGCACACTCTCTCTTGAAGTACCAAATGTTGCACGTAATTGGGGTGTGAGCATATTACTTGACAGTTTTCTTGACTATCTCTATAAAACTGTCCCGCTCATTGATGTTATGCAGTCAATGTGTAGTTAGGATGAACTTTCAGATAGGACTTTCTTTCAGTTAAGAAGGAAATTCTGTTGAATCATTGTTCGTAGTACCACCGAGGGGAGCAAGCCAGCCCGTGTAAATGCAGAAGGTTTGGTGTGAGAAAGTCATCAGCAAAGGTTTGGTGTTAGAAAGTCTTTAAAAAAACAATGATGGAATGTGTGTTGTTTCTCTGTGTTATTATGTCACAACTTTGGTGCTCACTGCAGCATTGTAGTATTTTCCCAATATCAATCATCATCCAATTCCTTTGAATTTTTCTATTTTACCTACAATGCTGTTTCTTTGTGTTATTATGTCACAACTTTGGTGCTCACTGCAGCAATTTAGGATTTTTCCAATATCAATCATTATCCAATTCCTTTGAATTCTTCTATTTTACCTACAATGCTGGCACCGAATCGCTATGTGCATTTATCTCCATAGCTACTCATTGTTCGTCACGAGGATGAGTGGGCCCCAAAAGCATACAAACCATAGAGACAAATTTTTGCCCCCGCCAGGATTCGAACCTGGGTCTCCCGAGTGCAAGACTAGTGCAGTGACCACTGAGCCACTCTTGATGGCATGTCATCAGCAAAATTACTACGCATAGATAATACTGTGAGAATTACTTTTCTTTTTGAATTATTTTAGATTTACTTTACTTTTCATTTCTTTCCGAACTGAAAGAATGTTGTGGAATAGTAGACTTAAAGAAAGCAACGCGTACCCAAAGTAAAATTTAGAAAAAGTGGAGTTAATGAAAACTGCTTGTAGGTATTAGTACCACAAACAACATCCAGAAAGACCTTCTTTAAGTTCAGAAAGAAATGCAATTTTTATAGCTTTTGAGTGAAACTTAACAAGAATATGATGTTTAAGGGTGCTGCATGTGAGTGGTAGGGCTGTCGGAGTTGGGTGTTAGGGCTGACTGCAAGCAGAAGTAGTATAATTATGTACCTACCGACTAGAGTCGTGTTTAGAGGGGAGAGATATTTATGGTGCACGTAACTAGTTCTCGATGCATAAAAAAGAAATAGAAAATAGGTCTTTGAATAAAATTTATTTCTCTGGGAAGGTTGTTGAATGAAAATTATATATTTTGATGATAAACGCCACATCGTGTGAGGTACGAAGCCAAAAGGGTGGGAAACTCATAAAAAATAAAGGATTCTATCCTACGCCTTATGAGCTATAACTTTAATTTTCAGATATAATTTTCAGTGGGGTTGTCATATTGATTTTTCGTTATAACGGTTCTTTCGATCTTGACGAATCTCGACGATCCTAGGATAAGGTCCTGACAGTGTTCCTAACGGTGCAGCTTGTGTAGACTATTCATACAGAATAGCCTACTTACTCGGTATGCAGCGGCCTGGGCTCTATTCCCTGTAGAATGTTTGCGTTTGATTGGACTTGGATGTACGGTGTGCATGCTGCATGGCCCACTTGTAATTTATACTTATAAAACGCAAAGCCCAGTTGGTATACTGACTGACTGATAATCAACGTAGCTCTACGATGGCTAAACATAGAGACTTAACCGTAGCGAAGCACGGGAAAACAGCTAATTTACTTATAATACCTCGTGAGGAGAAATTAATGAATATGAACTATTTGAATTTGCCGTATTAGTCTAGTCAGCTATGAGAGCATAACCAGTGTATGGCGACAGCATTAGTACTCTCAGAAAAACTAGTACATCAAGAGACACTCTATAACGCTGAACGAGTGGGAAAATAACCGGAACGAATATCACTCTAAGCTCTAAGGTGCCAAACGAATCTGTGTGACAATAAAGTTGGTAGTTTGAAGGATTATTTTAAATATTTTAATTTTCGTCTACTGACTTTTTCAAATTAGATATGAAATGAAATGAAATGAAATTGAACATTGAATTTCAGAACATTGAAAACACAAACAAAATTAGATTTTTTTTTGTGTTCAATTTGCCTTAACGTCTCTTTAACATCTATTGGTCATTCAAGACAGGGGGTTTTACCCTCCATTCGCTGGAAACTTGCAAACCTCCCGACGTTGCTTAACTTCATATTAGAAATTAAAGTAATGTACCGAACTTGATGTTCTGGTATCTTGTCCATTGATGAATGGTTAGGCATCATAATTTAGATAAGAATGTTCACCAAGATGTTTGTAGTTTGTTACCAAAGTGACAAAAAATATTTAATCTATTCATTGAAACAGCTGGCAACACAGATTCTGGTCCTCATAAATCATGACGAGACTGAATAGTCTGACAAATTTACAAGAAACACCAAATCACAGAAATCTTATTAGTAGATGTACATCTCATTAAATATGAACTTTGATTCCACGCGCAGGACAATTCTATGGGAACGAATTGGTGCATAAAGACAGCAGTCCAATCGGCCATAAATGAAGTACCAATTGAAGAAATTCTATGGGAACGAATTAGTGCATAACTACAGCAGTCCAATCCGCCATAAATGAAGTACCAATAGAAGCAATTCTATGGGAACGAATTAGTGCATAAAGACAGCAGTCCAATCCGCCATAAATGAAGTACCAATTGAAGCAATTAGTGTACTGTTTTCTGGACCTTAAAATGAAAAGTAACAACCTTATGTCCCGAGAAGATTGTTGGCAAACAGTCCAATGGAATCGGAAATTCCAAATACTACGAACACACCAATTCAAAAAGTGTAAGGTCTTCCCGACATTAGCTTTTGTTGCCAAGGTCGACTAGAGAAAAAACTAACTAGAGAAAAAAAAANAAAAAAAAAAAAAAAAAAAAAAAAAAAAAAAAAAAAAAAAAAAAAATGGGTGCGTTTACATATGTACGCGCGTGAGAAGTTATACTTCTTTTTAA
>CM022878.1:567725-582646 GCA_012654025.1 Pachypsylla venusta | reverse complement strand
TCTCAAGTGATTTTTTTTTTTTTTTTTTTTTAATCTCACCTAAGCCCTCGCGGGCGGTTAAGAGGGGGCACCTACCGGCTTTCGCTTGAATCCCTCATCATTTTTTCATAACTAACTCCATCTTCATCATTTTTTCATAACTAACTTCATTTTGTTAATTTTGTGTTACACGATGCGGTGATAATTTTTTGTTACAGGTGCACGCGCATCTTTAAGATTTCACTCTCATGATTTTTTTGCATAACGCGCCTAAATAAGTATAACTTCAAAAATATTTATGTGTTGAAACTCAAATGTTTTATCTCCTAGATCCTTGGGTTAGATATGCTGATTTATAGCGGTACAAAGCCTTAAAAATAGACATAACTTCAAAAGTACAACTCAATTGGACTCTTTCCGTCAGGATATCACCCTGACGTAACTTCTATTTTCTCAACTATAGAAGTTATACGTTATACAGGGTGTAACAAAATGCCACCGACAAAAAAAAAATATGGTGAACAGTACATAAAAAAATAAACTTATTTGTTTTGGTTGAGTTTGTATTTGTGAAAAATATAAAAGTCAATGCAAGATTGTTGGGAAAGTAACTTTTTTGACAAAGGTAAGCCAAGTGAAAAACATAATTTTAGTAAATATCTTAAATCTAAATGAAAAAAAATATTCCACGACAAAACAAAAAAAATATGAAAAATGATAAATGAACTTGTCAAACCCATGATTACTGCATCAACACACCACCCCATTGGAAATAGAGCTTAGCAGTAGCCCTATACTGGAACACAATGTATGTAAATAAAAAAAAAATATGATCAGCTTTTGGCTGTATGGGGCTACGGCCCATGTTCCCCAGGCATGTAATCTCCTTACAGCATGACATTTCGTAGGCCCCTCGCTCGCCGGATTTGAGTTCCTGTCACTTCTTCCTGTGGGTTTAACTCAAGGCTGAGATCTCCAAACATCGCTCTGGGTCCTTTGAAGAGGTAAAGGAGGCAATTCTGGAAGAAATCATCCACACTGAGATAGTCACTCAGAGGGCGTTTCGCACAAGGTATGGTTTGCACTCCACGGATCCAGTTCTGATCAAAAAACAATTTTGAGTTGAGTTCACAACTTTAGGACCACATCATCAGCTTTAGGCTGTATGGGACTACCCATGCAGTCAATTGTTCTCGTGAGATTCCGCAGGACATGTTTCCCGGTCGCCGGATTTGAGTCCCTATGACTTCTACCTGTGGGGTTACCTCAAGGTTCAGGTCTTCATACATCGCCCTGGGACCTTTGAAGAGGTAAAGGAGACAATTCTGGAAGAAATCATCCAAATTGATGCGGATATGCTGACGAGAGTCATTGAAAACTTCCGCGAAAGACTCCAATTGTGCATCACTCGCCAAGTCCATCATTTGGACGACATTATTTACAAAACAGAGATGAAAAAAAAAAAAAAAAAAAAAAACACAAGCTTTCAGAATACAAAATATTTTTTCAAATATTTCATTTCGTTTTTATTTACCTGCTCTTTCAAATGTGGGAAAACTAATTGCTGCGCCCTGTATTACAATAGACATTTTTCCATATAGACACAAGGTTATAGGAAAAGTTAAAATACGGTTGAAATTTCATTAAAATCGGATTTTATTTTTTTCGTAGTTGGTATTGGAATCTAGAATCAGCCCCTTAATTCCACCTAACTCATACGTAGTTGCATGGTGATGGTCACCACTGGAATCGCTGTATAGAATGCTATAACATCGTCTCCGTTCATAGCAATTGATTGAGAACCACAATAGCCTATTGAAGGTTAAAATTACTATATCTTCACTTGACTAATAATTAATTAGATGTTAAATTGAGCTAACTAGTTTCATGTTCTCCTGTACACATCATCAGAGCTTCTGTGCGAGTTATCAAATTTTGAAATATTGGAGTGTCTATAGATTAGAGAGGGAAAGATAGAGAGATTTTTTTTATTTTTTTTTTTTATAAGATTTAATTATTGGTATATTATCTAATAAGTTCAAATTTTTCATTTGTTTCAAGCTGGTTGTTGAAAACAACTCTACCACTTTCTACTGCTTTATTAATTTCCAGCGTTTCAATTGGAAAAACATCAAGACCAATTGCCACCAGAATAAAGGAACATTTCTCATCGGTAAATAATGAACATCCGGAAAAAAGCGGATTTACTAATTTCATGATTACCAATAACATACCAGTAACAGCCTGCAACATTGAAGTTCTACACTCAAGACCAGAAAATCCCTATAAATTGTCCCTGTATGAAACGCTGAAAATCAATAAAGCAGTAGAAAGTGGTAGAGTTGTTTTCAACAACCAGCTTGATACAAATGAAAAATTTGAACTTATTAGATAATATACCAATAATTAAATCTAATAACCAAACGCTGGAAATCAATAAAGCAGTAGAAAGTGGTAGAGTTGTTTTCAACAACCAGCTTGAAACAAATGAAAAATTTGAACTTATTAGATAATATACCAATAATTAAATCTTATAAAAAAAAAAATCTCTCTATCTTTCCCTCTCTAATCTATAGACACTCCAATATTTCAAAATTTGATATCTCGCACAGAAGCTCTGATGATGTGTTCAGGAGAACATGAAACTAGTTAGCTCAATTTAACATCTAATTAATTTTTAGTCAAGTGAATATATAGTACTTTTAATCTTCAATATGGTTTTACTTGACATAGTATCCCAATATAACGAACAATAGCCTATTTCTCCGTAGTTTTCAGCGTCTATGGCATGTTGAATACATCAGTTCCCGTTCGATCACTGAAGTTCAGCAACGTCCAGCGAGGTTGTGCCATGTGGGTGTTCATGTGGGTTTCGCGGCCTCGTGATGCTGGCTATTTTTCTGGCCCAACCCAGGCTGGGTGAGGTCAATTTGGTTGGCTGGTTTTGCAAGTTTCCAGTGAATGGAGGGTAAAACTTCCGTCGCGAATGACCAATAGATGTTAAAGAGACGTTAAACCAAATTAAAAAAAAAGAGCCAAGTCCAATTTTGTCATAACAAAATGCTTTAATAATCATTCTAACCAAATTTTTCATTTTTGACAAAAATGTAATCTGAGCAGGAAAGATGGAATAACAAGATGCTTCAAGAGTTAAACATTTCTGCGTTAACTTTGGACACCCCCTATAACATGGGTATTGCAAACGGTGGTACGCGTACCACCGGTGGTACTAGGGCCTATTCCAGGTGGTACGCGAAGCCATTTTCAGTTGTACACAAAATATCATAAAATAAATGTAGGCATTATGTAAAGAAAAAAAAATTCCACCTAATAATACGGGTGACCTAGAGTGATTAGAAATCCGTTCGCATCAGAAAACTCAGATGTAGGCGTTGCTGACGACGATATAGAATCGTTTATTGATCTGACAAGTGATAGGACCGTGAAAGATATGTTCAAAAGTAAGTAGTAGTATTTTAGTTGATTTTTGGATGAAAATCAAAAAGATCAAATATCCAAGTCTCCACAAGAAAGCACTATTACCCTTTGTTACCACAAATATGTGCGAATCTGGATTTTCTGAAATGTTGTACTTGAAAATCAAGAAAAAAAATTAGTAATATTCAGCCTGATATTGAAGTAATTGTTTCTGATAAGAGTAGGCAGTACGTAATCTCATCGGAACAGGGGGAAGTGGGTTCAAACCCCCCACCTTTCTACTCACTCTGCCACTCTGTTTTCCATCTTATCAGGTACCTTTGCATGATAATTTTTTAAGTTCAACTTCTTTGTGGAATTATGGTCCCATATGTTAATAATTAATTTTTGTTTTACTTTATGCACCCCTCCCCATCCCCAGGGTGGTGGTACTTCAAAAATCCGAAAAAAATACCAAGTGGTACTTGATATTGAGAAGGTGGAGAACCTCTGCCCTATAATATTAAATTGAAAAATTTTATGTATCAACTAAAATTAATTTGATGAGCTACGAACGCTTTTGTCAGTTACGACATTCTCAAGTGAACTTCTCAAGTGATTTTTTTTTTTTTTTTTTTTAATCTCACCTAAGCCCTCGCGGGCGGTTAAGAGGGGGCACCTACCGGCTTTCGCTTGAATCCCCGTTTTCGTCCTACATCCTTGTTCGTTTTTTAGTGACTAGAAAAAATTAAATAAAACAAAACAAGATCAAAGTTTCATGGCTACCTCCATTCATTAAACTTGATCACCAGATACTGCCTGGCAATTAGTTTTTTTTATTATTTTCAAGGAATACTCCGGCCAACCGGCCAAATCTCCCTGAGAAAACAATTCCCTTTGTTCACACTCATACAAAAAACAATTCTTGATTCTGTGGACAAGGGTGTCCACAGAGCCACAAACACACAAATCAGACTCGCGTTTGCCAATCCTTTTCAAATTACATGCATACTCTCCGTGTCCAGTCATAATTTCAGTCAATCCCCGTGACATGCTACCCCAAATTTGTGACCATTCATTCATCCAAGCCTGAATATTTTTCACCCATTCATACGTTACACGACATTTTGTTGAATCATTCCATTCATTCTGCCAACCATTCATCTCCGTTTCATACATTCTCTCCACAAATTTTTCCAACTCCATATCATCAGACACATCAATATTTCTATATGTCATCCTCGCTCCTCTCTTCACCAGGCCTCTCATTCTTCTCATCAGCACTACTTTGTCAATGGGCATATTATTATTATTATTATTTAGTGTGTTTCAGGGGGTTAAAAAACCGCTGACACATTACAAAATTGGGAACCAAAATACACCCCACCCTTTATATTCAAACAAAATTATAAATATGTATATAAAAAAAAGTTAATCAAAACAGAAAATTGGATTGACAAAATTGAAATAAATTGCAAAATTAAAATGTCCTGTAAAGAAAACTGAAATTGTTATTAGTTTAATGACGCATCCAAACTCACAGATCTATACAAACCACTAATGGCAATCGCGCCCAATCTCTGTCCAGATAACAACATTCTTGCTTTGTATTTCACATTCATTACATAACCCCATATTTCGCATGCATACGTACATAAAGGCACAACGGCTCTCTCATATATTACCTTCAAACTGTCCCGAACTTTCCCCCACCTTTTTCGCACAAAACCATTCAATGTCTTCATCAGAACTCTCATCTTCTCACTTATATATTTAACATGACTTCCAAAATTTCTTTTACTATATCAAATAAAACACCCAGATATTTAAACACTTCCTTCCTGGCAATTGGTTTTTCGTAGATCCTAGCGATCGGTGGCGGATTTACCAGCTGACCCTTACAATACCAAGTGGTACTTGATATTGAAAAGGCGGAGAACCCCTGCCCTATAATATTAAATTGAAAAATTGTATGTATCAACTACAATTAAGAGCTACAAACGCTTTCGTCAGTTACGACATTCTCAAGTGAAACTTCTCAAGTGAATGTCGTAGCTGGCGAAAACGCTCGTGGCTGATCAAATTAACAGTAGTTGATACATAAAATTTTTGAATTTAATATTTGATTGGCTTAACATACGTTGAATCATACCACGTTGAATACACTTGTTCCCGTCAGATCACTGAAGTTAATCAACGTCGGGCGTAGTCAGTACTTGGAATGGGTGACCGCTTGGGAACAGCACGTATCGCTGGCTCTTTTTTCTGGCCCAACCCAGGCTGTGGGTGAGGTCAATGTGGGTAGCTGGTTTTGCAAGTTTCCAGCGAATGGAGGGTAAAAAACCCAGGTCTTGAATGACCAATAGATATATTAAAGAGACGTTAGGCCAAATTAAAAAAAAAAAAAATTGACTACAAACTTCCTAAATATCATCTCTAAACCCCCTATAATGAAAAAGATTGTAATATATAAGCTGAAATTTACGATGTTGATTTTTCATAAATACCATCTCTAAACCCCCTATAATGAAAAAGATTGTAATATATAGGCTGAAATTTACGATGTTGATTTTTCATAAATATCATCTCTAAACCCCCTATAATGAAAAAGATTGTAATATATAGGCTGAAATTTTCGATGTTGATTTTTCCTAAATACTATCTCTAAACCCCCTATAATGAAAAAGATTGTTATGACCTTGATGACCCCAACCTTGTTGTCTCCTCCACTCTTCAAGAAAATATCAACAGTGTCATACATTGGTATTAAAAGATTGTAATATATAGGCTGAAATTTACGATGTTGATTTTTCAATGCCTAAACATATTTTGATGTCCCCAGGGCACGAATCTCAATATTTTCGGGCTTGGGGGACTTCAAAATGTGTTTAGGCACCAAACTGAATTTATTGTCAGTGGTCAGGGTAAACGTGTGTTGGAGGCATCAGATAGGGGGTGGGGGTGTAATTTACATTTTCCACGCTCCCCAAACTTTGTTTTGTGATTAAACTTTAAGGAAACTTTCATCAGGAAACATTAAATTTATTTTATAGATATTTTATTTCTGGTCTAAAAAGTTTCAACATGGAAGTTGTTCGTGTGGTCGAGCTTTTAATCTTTTCTCATGTTTCTAGAGATATAGATGGCAGTTACACTCAACACTCTTAAAAGCTTGAAGAGAGGCGAACTTAAAACAAAAATAATGTAAAATATAAGCGGGCTTCAATGACGGACGAGTTCTCTACCCACCCAGGGGCGTACACAGCAGGGGGTCTAATCGAAGCCAGGACAGGGTTTTAAGGTTCCCCCCAAAATCTTCGATTTTTCCTCAAAAATTAATATTTTGACCATATCTATATTACGGTAAAATCAGATAATTGGTGATTGTATACAATTACCGGTAATTGTATACAATCACCAAAGTCACTAGTAAATGTACGAAATTATTCTCAATTATCTACTTTTACCGGTAATTATATACAATCGCCAGAGGAGCTTGGTGAAGTAAGAAATTCAAATTTCAACGATCGACACGCAAGCCCAGTGCCTTTGTTTACCACGTTTTTTTGTTTATTTATTATTTTATCAATATAAGCGTTAAGATAAACGCCCCCCCCCCCCAAGAGGTTAGGACACGTTTTGATCGGCCATGCCTCGATTAAACTCTTGCACCATTCTTGAGAATAATTTCCTACATTTACCGGTTCGAGAAAACAAACGCAAAAAATTATCAAATTTTGAGGGTGTGCAACACAATTTAAGAAAAACCGCTAAAAAGCGGCAAAAATTGCCAAGGGTGTATTCGATTACACCCAAAAGTTTTTGGGCACAATTTAGATCCCAAATGGGACCTATATACCAAATTTAATCCGAATCGGTCAACGCTAAGTGGCAAAAGTGCCCATCACGGCGGACGGCGGACAAACGGATTTTTTTTTTATTCGATTTTTGGATTCTACGTACCTTGAAATGTNAACCCAGGGTTTTTTTTTTTTTTTTTTTTTTGCGTGACGATTCCATAGGTTCATTATTGAAAATTGTGACAAATTGGAGTTCAGTTTAAACCAAAAATCTGATCATCGTGTCTGAGAAGAGGAAATCCTTCCTTTCTGCCCCTCTTTTCAATTTTTAAGACCTCGAGAACTTCTTCATTTCTGTTAAGAAGGGATAGCTCCCCCCGCCAGATGCATGGCTAGTTTATATTTTGTTTGTTTTTTTATTATTATTACTTATCTTAATAATAACGGAATTAAAAGTCAATTCAAAAAAAGAATAATAGATGCCTACTTATAAAGGGTCTACACAAGCCAACATCGGCCTGACTATGACAATCTAGAATCTAGATTCTAGACTATAGCAACCTGACTTTGACAATCTAGATTCTAGACTATAGCAACCTGACTTTGACAATCTAGAATCTAGATTCTAGACTATAGCAGCCTGACTTTGACAATCTAGAATCTAGGTTCTAGACTATAGCAGCCTGACTTTGACAATCTAGAATCTAGATTCTAGACTATAGCAGCCTGACTTTGACAATCTAGAATCTAGACTATAGCAGCCTGACTTTGGCAATCTAGAATCTAGATTCTAGACTATAGCAACCTGACTTTGACAATCTAGAATCTATATTCTAGACTATAGCAGCCTGACTTTGACAATCTAGAATCTAGATTTAGAATCTAGATTCTAGACTATAGCAGCCTGACTATGACAATCTAGAATCTAGATTCTAGACTATAGCAGCCTGACTATGACAATCTAGAATCTAGATTCTAGACTATAGCAGCCTGACTTTGACAATCTAGAATCTAGATTCTAGACAATAGCAGCCTGACTATGACAATCTAGAATCTAGATTCTAGACTATAGCAGCCTGACTTTGACATCGGCCTAACTATAACCCAAATGAGGAAAACGTCACCATTTGACCAAAATTGCCTTTATCAAGACAACAAATCGCCCCCAACTCGAAATCGAAACAGATGTAAAAATACTTTTACGAAAATAGAATTTTATGGAGAAGTGTTCTATGTGACCCTGTATAAAGGGTGTCTCCTCAGGGGGTCGCCCAGGTGAGAATAGATATCAAAACCCAACAACATGATCAAAATAAACATTGGAGAGAACTCCCCGTAACTATAAAAACATTTATTGTGGGAAAAGGAACGCCAATGTAATCAAAATACTAAAAAAAATCATGACCGACATTGATTTGGTTGTACTGCAGTAGGATCTAAACCCTAGGATTGCCAGGTCTCATTATTTTAATGAGACCTTTAATAGTTGTCACAAACGATATTTTCAATCATAGTATATGAAAATATGTAAAATAAGCCTTCTAAGGGATTATATTGAAGCCAAACTTTTGTGCGGGTACTTTATGCCCCCCCCCCGCCTTGGGAATGCATGTACCAATACATTGATTGTCTAAAGCTACCATAAATTGTCTAAAAGTGTCTAAATTGTGTATTTATGTACCACCTGCAAGAAATAAGTGTGTGTAAACACTGTCAAAAGACATTTGTCTGTGTGGGATGTCAGGAAGGACAAAGTTCTGGTTCAGAATAGATGTCCTAGGGTCTAGCGATTTTTTTTTTTATTTTCATTTACATTATTTTATTCCCGGGATTCAATTTTATTTTTATGTAAGATAATAATTGATTTAGAATATATTTTTTTTAGTTTTTAATAAAATACGCCTTATTGTAATAAAAAAAAATCATTTTTCCTTTATTGAATTATTTGTTGCCGTTTTCGAGTTATGTCTGTTTTTCCGATTTTTGTAAGGGGAATCATAGAATACTATTAGCTTCCGATTTTTGAAAGGGAAATCATAGAATACGATTAGCTCGGGAACGGCCATGCCTCTATTGCGTTAAGCTATAGACTGTAGCGAAGCCCGGGCGAAACAGCTATTAGTAATATAATGGACTTCTTATGTTGCATTAAAAAGTCCCTTAACGGTGTTGCCAGCAGTAAGGCCAAGTCGTATCTTAATGTGGACAAAATCTCATATAGGGGATAATATACCATAGCCCGGCTAGGTTTCGAACCCGCGATCTCTGTATTACCAGGCAGACGCTGTGAACTAAATCCTAGTTTTTGATGGCGGTGATTTCCCAACAAGCGACGTTGAAAGTGGCCCAAAAATGACCTTCTCCACCCTGTAACTCGTCTATTCTTCATCTAGCTCACTAACGAATTTCGTAAAAAAATTTCCATTTGATCTCAGCGACCAAACATATTCAGGAGTCCCTTTTATAGCCAAACAACCTGTATATTATATCTGCGCCACAGATTTCGGGTCTCTCTCTCAGAAAAGTTAGGAGATATCTCGATAAGAGGTACCTTACCGTCGGTGGCACCGCAAGTCAGGTTGGGGACCCCCGCAAAATTTATAACCTGTTTTCCCTAGAGATCCCCTCTTGCTACTTGTAATATTGTTTGGGTTTTGTACAAGCGTGTCAAAACTATTGTTTTGGTTCGCTTCTATAGTTGAATGCTTGGAATTAACATATGAGGCGAAGGTAAATCAATTTGGGCTTTAACTTTGGATATTGACACAAACTTTTTATCCCACTTTGTGTGAACAAGTATAGTAACAGGTTCAGATTGCATATCTCAAGAGTAAATTCTAAAGGATCCTAGATGACAGAGTAATTGGAAGGAGTTTGAGCATCTTCAGATTGCATGTCTCAAGAGTAAATTCTAAAGGATCCTAGATGGCAGAGTAATTGGAAGGAGTTTGAGCATCTTCAGATTGCATGTCTCAAGAGTAAATTCTAAAGGATCCTAGATGGCAGAGTAATTGGAAAGAGTTTGAACATCTTCAGATTGCATGTCTCAAGAGTAAATTCTAAAGGATCCTAGATGGCAGAGTAATTGGAAGTAGTTTGAGCATCTTCAGATTGCATGTCTCAAGAGTAAATTCTAAAGGATCCTAGATGGCAGAGTAATTGGAAGGAGTTTGAGCATATTCAGATTGCATGTCTCAAGAGTAAATTCTAAAGGATCCTAGATGGCAGAGTAATTGGAAGGAGTTTGAGCATCTTCAGATTGCATGTCTCAAGAGTAAATTCTAAAGGACCCTATAGATGGCAGAGTAATTGGAAGGAGTTTGAGCATCTTCAGATTGCATGTCTCAAGAGTAAATTCTAAAGGATCCTAGATGGCAGAGTAATTGGAAGGATTTTGAGCATCTTCAGATTGCATGTCTCAAGAGTAAATTCTATAGGATCCTAGATGGCAGTGTAATTGGAAGGAGTTTGAGCATGTTCAGATTGCATGTCTCAAGAGTAAATTCTAAAGGATCCTAGATGACAGAGTAATTGGAAGGTGTTTGAGCATCTTCAGATTGCATGTCTCAAGAGTAAATTCTATAGGATCCTAGATGGCAGAGTAATTGGAAGGAGTTTGAGCATCTTCAGATTGCATGTCTCAAGAGTAAATTCTAAAGGATCCTATAGACGGCAGAGTAATTGGAAGGAGTTTGAGCATCTTCAGATTGCATGTCTCAAGAGTAAATTCTAAAGGATCCTAGATGGCAGAGTAATTGGAAGGAGTTTGAGCATGTTCAGATTGCATGTCTCAAGAGTAAATTCTAAAGGATCCTAGATGACAGAGTAATTGGAAGGAGTTTGAGCATCTTCAGATTGCATGTCTCAAGAATAAATTCTAAAGTATCCTATAGATTGCAGAGTAATTGGAAGGAGTTTGAGCATCTTCAGATTGCATGTCTCAAGAGTAAATTCTAAAGGATCCTAGATGGCAGAGTAATTGGAAGGAGTTTGAGCATTTTCGACTGCTCAGTTACCTGGTTTCCAAATCAGAGAGGTCAGGAAAACTTTTTAACGGCCATGTCCTGATAACAGAATCAAACACAGATCAATCGTTCCATTGAGTTTTTTTTTTTTTTTTTAATTTGACTGAACGTCTCTTTAACATCTCTTGGTCATTCAAGACGGGGGTTTTACCCTCAATTCGTTAGAAATTTGCAAACCAGCTACCCACATTGACCTTACCCAGTCTGGGTTGGGCTGGAAAAATAAGCCAGCATCACGAGGGCGCGAAACCACTTAAACACGCACATGGTGCAACCTCGCTGGACGTTGCTTTACTTCAGTGATCCAACGGGAAGTTTTAATATTATAATTTGACTCTCAATCACCACCCGTCTTTGATAATTCAATCTCATGATATGTCTATTACATTACTGAACACATTGATGCCCTAATAAATGAAGACTTGTTAAAAAATCATAAATGCCCCTATTGTATCTGCTCATATGATCTATGGCCTCATCCTCATATGGTCCTGAGCACCACCTGCTCAGATCCTAACCAGGTATCTACTATCTGTTACCCACGGGCTCATTGTCCTAACATACAATAGCACTCTTTTGAATTCCCCTTACCTTTAAATCTTGCACCAGAATGTAGGTTGTGATGCAATGGGACAAGTTCATTTAATTGGCACATGGCATTTTACTATACACACTAGCATCCCCCGATCGCTGGAGGCTACTCTCCAAGCACAAAAAGCCCACCAGAGACTTAGGTGCAGGGGCTTACATAGCCCCAAAGAGGAGTTTAGCTCACGAATATACGAATACCCCGATCGCGGTTTCGCCCGTGCATATTTTAAACTAATCTGTTTCGCCCGTGCTTTGCTACGGTCTATAGCTTGGCATCTTATAGAGGCATGGCCGTTTCCATGCTGATAGTATTCTATGAAGCTAATATCAGAAGATAATAGTATTCTATGATTCCTCTTACAAAAATCGGAAAAAAACGGCCATAACTCGAAAACGGTTTTACCGTCCCACCTCAAACTTTCTCGCTTTGAGTTGATATGTTGTCGCGACAAAATTTAAGATATCGGACCATGACCGGCTAAATTCGGTCAAAAATCGAAAAATCGGCAGTAACTCGAAAACGGTTCGAATTCCGATATTTTTTTTCGAGTTTTAGCCCATGGTTTCAGGGGTTCATTTCTCATCAATTTTTCAATATCTCTTACCGTTTTAGCTAAACAATTAGTGATACAAACACACACACACACACAAACACATACGTTAGCCAAAGATTATACCACGTTGAATACACCAGTTCCCGTCAGATCACTGAAGAAAAGCAACGTCGGGCGTGGTAAGTACTTGGATGGGTGACCGCTTGGGAACACCACGTATCGTTGGCCCATTTTTTCCGACCCAACCCAGGCTGGGTGAGGTCAATGTGGGTAGCTGGTTTGCAAGTTTCCAGAGAATGGAGGGTAAAACCCCCGTCTTGAATGATCACTAGATGTTAAAGAGACGTTAAGCCTAAAAAAAAAAAAAAAAATAGATTACTTATGACCAGACTACTAATAGTCCCATTCTATCTTTGGGATACAAAACCCTAATTCTAAAAGAGAAGTAAAAGAAAATTTAAAACTTTAGCCAAGAAATTATACAAAAAAAAAAAGAAGTTTTAATGAGGGGCTTTAGTTTAGTATCGTTTTGGGGGTGTGGGGGGGATAACTTCCTTATTGGAGGAGTAAAATCAGGTGCTTGTAGGGTTGGGCGGACGGGAGGCGCAGTGGGGGAAAGTTTTATTTTCTGTTAAATTGAAAATAAAAGAAGCGGAACCGGATTTCATACCTTGCTATGTATTTTTAATTACCCTCAAAAGCAACATATCTTTTTTGACTCCCCTCCTCCCCCCCTCATCTCGCTTACATTTGCTTTCAGTCCAGGAAATCTAAGACTTTTTTTTGTAGAACAAAATTCTTTTGCTTCGAATTTTCTGAAAAAATCTGGTGTGAACATCACACGACTTTCTTTTTCCATAAAAAAAAAAGAATTGTCGAAACACATTTTATAGCAAAAAAAACCGACAACGGTAAAATCGACTTAAATAAAAATATGAATAAAATTGATATGAATAAGCACACAAATTCAAGTTCCAGCTCTTACCCTCCTCTTTTCAGGCAGGATTTGCAAAAACCGTTAAAAAGCGGCCAAAACTGCCACGGTATATTCTATCGATAAATAAAGGTAGTATATTTGAACCGCCAACCGGTACATCACGTCTCTAAGCATTTACTCTTCTTGAGATATATTGTTCACAGACAGACAAACACACACGGACCAATGGCTAAAACTCGAGATTTTGTGGGCTCTGGTGACCCCAAAACGTGTTTTGGCATTGAAAAATCGACATTGAAAATGTCAGCCCATTACAATACTTTCCTTATTTTTAGGATAGGAATGTAAAAAAATTTCATTCATTCAATAGTGGCATCATCGCGTACGATGCTGGGCCAGATGTATGACACGGCCAGCGTTTATGGCACGTTGAATACACCAGTTCCCGTTAGATCATTGTAGTAAGCAACGTTATCAGCGAGGTTATACCATGTCCACGTGGGTTCGCGCCCTCGTGATGTTGGCTATTTTTCCGGCCCAACCCAGGCTGTGTGCGATCAATGTGACTAGCGGGTTTGAAAGTTTCCAGCGAATGGAGGGTGAAACCTCCGTCTTGAATGACCAATAGATGTTAAAGAGACGTTAAACCAAAATACCTCTTATCCGATTTTTCTGAAATTTTGTTTAGATAAGAGATTTGTAATGTTCATATGAGAACTAGCTGATCACCTTTATGGGCTCTATTTTTGTTTTTCAAAGCCAAGATTTATATGTTTCGCCAGGCACCTAAAAGGCATGGCCGTTTCGGGTGGCCTAACAAAGTGTTTTAAAACTGTAAAATTTGTTTTGCTTGTTTGTTTGTCTTTTAATAATAAAATAAATATAAATAAATACTGTTTCTTTGTGTTATTATGTCACAACTTTGGTGCTCACTGCAGCATTGTAGGATTTTCCCAATATCAATCATTATCCAATTCCTTTGAACTTTTCTATTTTACCTACAATGCTGGTGCCGGATCGCTATACGCATTTATCTCCACAGCTATTCATTGTCCTCACGAGGTTGAGTTGGTCCTGAAAATAATTGAACCACAGTGAAAAATTTTTGCCCTCGCCAGGATTCGAACCTGGGACTCCCGAGTGCAAGACTAGTGCAGTAGCCACTGAGCCACGGGAACTGGATTTGTTTGTCTTTTGTCCCACGATAAATCTCGACTTCCTTATAATTGATGATTCTGAGCATTAATTATATTCACAGAATTGGCAATTGGTAAACTCGGCGGCCAAATATTAGTAGCAATTTTGAGTGGGAGAGGTCGGAGAATCTTTACCTGTGAAGAATGTACTATATATGTCAGCCTGACATCAGAGGAGTCGGTGAGAGAGTAGGGGAAGAAGAATCGGGGGGGGGGAAGAGGTCGGAGAATCTTTACCTGTAAAGCCTGTACTATATATTTTCCCCCTGACAACAGAGGAGTCGGTGAGAGAGTAGGGGAAGAAGAATCGTGGGGGGCGGAGAGGTCGGAGAATCTTTACCTGTAAAGCCTGTACTATATATTTCCCCCTGACAACAGAGGAGTCGGTGAGAAAGTAGGGGAAGAAGAATCGGGGGGGGGGG
>CM022878.1:537746-564137 GCA_012654025.1 Pachypsylla venusta | reverse complement strand
GGGGGGGGGGGGGGGGGAGGAGGCTAGAATACCCTCCATCAGTTCTTATTAGCATATTCATTAATCTATTAGATTCATTCACAACTTGGTGCTGTAGAACAAGAGATTAGGACCAGGAGGATTGTGGAGCAGCTGTACGAAAGTATCACACCTAACACACCTTTTTCAGTTATCCTCACAAGGCTAAGTGCAACAATACCCGAGTGGGGACCCATTAGAGCATTTAGCATCACAACGGACTCAACTTCCCCGTGGTAAGACGTTGGCTTCAAGAAGCTAGCTCCTTCTGGGCTATTGGCGCTTTTTAGCGCAGTTTTCACGAATTCTGCGTAAAAGAGAACTTTAAGAGCTTGAAGTTAAGTGCCTATAAAAGAGAACGGTAAGAGCTTGAAGTTGAGTGCCTATAAAAGAGAACGTTAAGAGCTTGAAGTTGAGTCCCTAATAAAGAGAACGATAAGAGCTTGAAGTTGAGTGCCTATAAAAGAGAACGTTAAGAGCTGGATGTTGAGTGCCTATAAAAGAGAACGTTAAGAGCTGGATGTTGAGTGCCTATAAAAGAGAACGGTAAGAGCTTGAAGTTGAGTGCCTATAAAAGAGAACGTTAAGAGCTGGATGTTGAGTGCCTATAAAAGAGAATGGTAAGAGCTTGAAGTTGAGTGCCTATAAAAGAGAACGGTAAGAGCTTGAAGTTGAGTGCCTATAAAAGAGAACGGTAAGAGCTTGAAGTTAAGTGCCTATAAAAGAGAACATTAAGAACTTGAAGTTGAGTGCCTATAAAAGAGAACGTTAAGAGCTTGAAGTTAAGTGCCTGTAAAAGAGAACGTTAAGAGCTTGAAGTTAAGCGCCTGTAAAAGAGAACGTTAAGAGCTTCTAGTTGAGTGCCTGTAAAAGAGAACGTTAAGAGCTTGAAGTTAAGTGTCTATTAATAATTGTGCCGTTGACGGGTCTCATAAATACTGCCTAGAAAGACAGGGTGTTTCAAAAGGTTATTCAAAAAAAGAAATCACGTATAGTAGAGCTCACATAAAGGCCACTTTGCTTAATAAACCCCTATACGGAAATGGGCCCCAAGGTAGCTAGGGCCACCCAAAGTTGGCCCTTAAAAATCGAAAAATAATTATTAAAAATCGAATTATTTTGCGATTGACTTCATTTTTTGCATGACGTATCCGATTGTTATCATGCTTCGTTGGTGAGTAATTGGCACTTTTTCCCCTATCAGGGGCGGAGTTATGGGGGGTCATGATTTTTTTTTTTTTAAGCTTCTGCTATACGTGGTTTCTTTTTTTGCATAACCTTTTGAAACACCCTGTATAAGAACTCGACAAATCCCACCCCTTTCATGTGAGACCACATTGTTCACAATCAGACATGGACACACGAACCAAAGGCTAAAACTCGAAAATATATACTGCGGGCCTTAAAACTTGTTTTTGGGTTGAAAAATTGACATCGAGACTTTCAGACGATTACAATACTTTCTCCTTTTTTGTAGATAAAGAAAGTCGTTTATCCAGCGTCTATGACACGTTGAATACACCAGTCATGATAGATCACTAAAGTTAAACAACGTCCAGCGAGGTTGTACCATTTGGGTGTCCACGTGGGTTCGCGTCCTCGTGATGCTGGCTATTTTTCCGGCCCAAACCAGGCTAGGTGAGGTCAATGTGTGGGTAGCTGGTTTGCAAGTTTCCCGAGAATGGAGGGTGAAACCCCCGTCTTGAATGGCCAAGTTAAAGAGACGTTAAGCCAAATTAAAAAAAAAAAGTCGTTTGATGTTCACACCAGATTTTTATTAAATATAGAAAGGCACCAGCATCTAGCTTGAAACATAAAATATCAAATTTTGAGTGTGGTTTGCATAGGCTTATTATTTTATCCAAACCAAATTTGCTTTACTTTGGATAGGGACATTGAATATCCAAAACCTTAACAAGATAGAAAATAAAATCATTTTGAAAAGCAACATCCCTCCCCCCCCGCATTGACAGGACCCCCCCCTCTTGGATTTGTCATTTTACTAAGAAAAACAATAAAAGGGTGAAGTTATAAATGAGACTGCCATTCATTTGTCTGTTTGCTCTGTTAATAATAGAAAATTAAATTTGTGGTGTAAAGCTGGGGTCGGTTTGTTATTAGATACAATCTACTCTGGCAGAGGAAAGAGAAGTGAAAGCTCTGCCTACATCGTCATGGACTTTGATGCTGGAGTCGGGTTGTTAGATACAATATACTCCGGCGGAGGAAAGAGAAGTGAAGGCTCTGCCCACTTCGTCATGGACTTTGCTGCTGTAGGCTGTAGTCGGTTTGTTAAATACTTCGTCATGAACTTTGGTCTTAGAGGAATTGCCGACCTTTGTGTGATTTCGTTTTATTATCTCTCCATTATATAAAAAAAAGTCCCCTATGGACAGGGGGACTTAAAAAGAATCTTCCAGGTCCATGTCAGTCGTAAAAGGCGACTAAAGGAACGGCCAAAAAAGATATATTTGCCATTACCAATGCAGAGAGAAAGGAGAAGCTACTGCATTATATCCTACCTATGTCCCCTGTGGATAGGGGGACTTAAAAAGAATCTTCCAAGGCACCGAAGTCCATGTGAGTCGTAAAAGGCGACTAAAGGAAGGGCCAAAAAAGATATATTTGCCATTACCCGCATGCAGAAAGCAAGGAGAAGCTATTGCATTGTCCGTGAGAATTCTCAAGTATCAACCGCTTATGGCGAGTTGTTGCAAACCAGTAACATGGCTGTTAACCTACGATGATGACATAAAACAAGTTGAGTAGCTACTACCGGCGGCATTACCAGAGTAAAATTATTTGGTGGAACATTAGAGAGATTATTAGTACATGAGGTTCTTAGTAATGGTGTGATACCCACACAAAAGTTGTGTGATAAGGCGGTTGTCCCGCACCACAAAGAAGTTCTTCATTTACATATATTATTTGTTTAGATCACATAGATCAATTAGATCTATGTGACCAGTATTTTAAGGAGGCGGGGAAGGTGGTGGATTTGAACCAACAACCCCCTGGTTACAAATCTACCACGTCAACCAACTGAGCTACTGAGGTTGTATAGAATTTGAAGATTTTATTATCTTACGTTTTAAGTTGGTATTGGCAGGGCCACGGGCTATAAAAGACTTTTGTCACTGCAACCAAAAAAAAACTCTTGTGTGGAATGTAATCATCGGACGATTCGTTACAGCGCCAAAAAAACGGCAAAAATTTTACAGTGGATTAAATTTAAATTATTTTCCCTAAATATTTTTCGATCTTTTACTATTCCTTTTTTATTTGCGGGATTTATGAATTTTGGTAGGTATGAGAAAATGACATACAGATCAAATTTCTAGTTCGAAGCACTTGCCACTTTGGAGATACCTTTTTCAGACCGAAAGACTCAGACCAATGACAGAAACTTGAGATTTGAGCTGCGGGATCTTAAAACGTGTTTTAGCATAAAAAAATCAACTACTTTCATTTCAGCCCTTTATAATACTTTCGTTTTTATAGAATACTAGCTGAGTATACCCCATCAACTTCGTTTCGAGAAGATGAGAGAACATAGGTAGTAGTAACGGGTTGTTAAGCTGTGTAGAACGTGTTAGGGTTAGTATTGAGTTAGGTTCCAATACTACTCTCAACACGTCCTACCCAACAAACTTGGTGTTCAATTCTATTAAATTATAGATAAAAACCTATTCGCAGACCTAGCGAATGTACGTACAAAATTTCATTAATCGGTTCAGTCGTTTTGGAGGAGTATGGTAACAAACACTGTGACACGAGAATTTTATATATTAGAAGAAAGAAGTGAAAAGATCGCTTAACACTGTAATAATTTTCACACACAGGCCATCTCGTTTATTCGTGCGCTAAATTCATCTTGAGAACTGTAAAATCCCTTGCACCTAATTCTCAACTGGTCTTTTTGTGCTTGGAAAGGAGCAAAGGCCAAAGATTTGAGCAAGCAGCCTTTTAGATAGGCATATTTCATGGATTTCAAGCCTGGGATGTAGAAACCCTATGTTTATTCTCCATCACTCAATTAGGGAGTTGCAATCAAAAATGACGTGAGAAGCATTTTCACCCTCCCCCCCGCAGAGTCTTCACACAATTTGTTCCTTTTTTTATTAACACTATCGACAAACCTTACTGTGTTTCTAGGCTCTGTTATAATCTTTGATGTATCAGCAGCTCCGCCGCAAGACGACGTACACAGGAACGTTGTTGTCGGATCGTTGTTGGGGGTCTTTGGCCGTTCCGGTGGCACACGTAGTCCCTGTGCGAAGATTGAACCATCTTGAGAGCTATAACATCTTGATGACTTCCTGATAGAATTCCATAGTGTGCCCATAAAGGCCATCTCATTGCTGCACCCTGTATACACATCAATTGCATTTTAATTACAAATTTTGATATGGGTGTACACTAAACCAATATCTTCCCTCCAGCCTTTAGCTAGAGATCTCTTCTATACGTTATATGTCATAAATGTGATGAGAAATAAAAATCCCTTGGGAGGTAAAGAGATATGAAAAAAAAAGGGAGAAAAGAAATTTAAGCATTTTTTACATCAACGTGAAAGATGGCGCGGGTAAGAAGGGAATAAAAGCTCACCCAAGTGGAAATATTGAAAAATATTTTCCCCGCACGCTTTCTGTTTCCAGTACATGGTGCATGTGTATGATGGCTAACTTGGAATGCAGTAGCCATAAAGTCACTTTCCAGGGCAATACACATTTAGGAGCATCCTCTTGCTTCATTCAGGTACAAAAGTTTCTCCACTTTTGTCACCTGTGAGACATAAAACTACCCTCCATTGTCTAGACTTCCTTGGCAGAGGAACTCTACAATGTTTCAGACGCTAATAGTCAGAGACATAAAACTACCCTCCATTGTCTAGACTTCCTTGGCAGAGGAACTCTACAATGTTTCAGNGAGTACTAGCTAAAAGATATTCAGGTGGTCTTTTGGCCCTTTTGGGACACACAGTATATATACGAGTACTAGCTAAAAGATATTCAGGTGGTCTTTTGGCCCTTTTGGGACACACAGTATATATACGAGTACTAGCTAAAAGATATTCAGGTGGTCTTTTGGCCCTTTTGGGACACACAGTATATATACGAGTACTAGCTAAAAGATATTCAGGTGGTCTTTTGGCCCTTTTGGGACACACAGTATATATACGAGTACTAGCTAAAAGATATTCAGGTGGTCTTTTGGCCCTTTTGGGACACACAGTATATATACGAGTACTAGCTAAAAGATATTCAGGTGGTCTTTTGGCCCTTTTGGGACACACAGTATATATACGAGTACTAGCTAAAAGATATTCAGGTGGTCTTTTGGCCCTTTTGGGACACACAGTATATATACGAGTACTAGCTAAAAGATATTCAGGTGGTCTTTTGGCCCTTTTGGGACACACAGTATATATACGAGTACTAGCTAAAAGATATTCAGGTGGTCTTTTGGCCCTTTTGGGACACACAGTATATATACGAGTACTAGCTAAAAGATATTCAGGTGGTCTTTTGGCCCTTTTGGGACACACAGTATATATACGAGTACTAGCTAAAAGATATTCAGGTGGTCTTTTGGCCCTTTTGGGACACACAGTATATATACGAGTACTAGCTAAAAGATATTCAGGTGGTCTTTTGGCCCTTTTGGGACACACAGTATATATACGAGTACTAGCTAAAAGATATTCAGGTGGTCTTTTGGCCCTTTTGGGACACACAGTATATATACGAGTACTAGCTAAAAGATATTCAGGTGGTCTTTTGGCCCTTTTGGGACACACAGTATATATACGAGTACTAGCTAAAAGATATTCAGGTGGTCTTTTGGCCCTTTTGGGACACACAGTATATATACGAGTACTAGCTAAAAGATATTCAGGTGGTCTTTTGGCCCTTTTGGGACACACAGTATATATACGAGTACTAGCTAAAAGATATTCAGGTGGTCTTTTGGCCCTTTTGGGACACACAGTATATATACGAGTACTAGCTAAAAGATATTCAGGTGGTCTTTTGGCCCTTTTGGGACACACAGTATATATACGAGTACTAGCTAAAAGATATTCAGGTGGTCTTTTGGCCCTTTTGGGACACACAGTATATATACGAGTACTAGCTAAAAGATATTCAGGTGGTCTTTTGGCCCTTTTGGGACACACAGTATATATACGAGTACTAGCTAAAAGATATTCAGGTGGTCTTTTGGCCCTTTTGGGACACACAGTATATATACGAGTACTAGCTAAAAGATATTCAGGTGGTCTTTTGGCCCTTTTGGGACACACAGTATATATACGAGTACTAGCTAAAAGATATTCAGGTGGTCTTTTGGCCCTTTTGGGACACACAGTATATATACGAGTACTAGCTAAAAGATATTCAGGTGGTCTTTTGGCCCTTTTGGGACACACAGTATATATACGAGTACTAGCTAAAAGATATTCAGGTGGTCTTTTGGCCCTTTTGGGACACACAGTATATATACGAGTACTAGCTAAAAGATATTCAGGTGGTCTTTTGGCCCTTTTGGGACACACAGTATATATACGAGTACTAGCTAAAAGATATTCAGGTGGTCTTTTGGCCCTTTTGGGACACACAGTATATATACGAGTACTAGCTAAAAGATATTCAGGTGGTCTTTTGGCCCTTTTGGGACACACAGTATATATACGAGTACTAGCTAAAAGATATTCAGGTGGTCTTTTGGCCCTTTTGGGACACACAGTATATATACGAGTACTAGCTAAAAGATATTCAGGTGGTCTTTTGGCCCTTTTGGGACACACAGTATATATACGAGTACTAGCTAAAAGATATTCAGGTGGTCTTTTGGCCCTTTTGGGACACACAGTATATATACGAGTACTAGCTAAAAGATATTCAGGTGGTCTTTTGGCCCTTTTGGGACACACAGTATATATACGAGTACTAGCTAAAAGATATTCAGGTGGTCTTTTGGCCCTTTTGGGACACACAGTATATATACGAGTACTAGCTAAAAGATATTCAGGTGGTCTTTTGGCCCTTTTGGGACACACAGTATATATACGAGTACTAGCTAAAAGATATTCAGGTGGTCTTTTGGCCCTTTTGGGACACACAGTATATATACGAGTACTAGCTAAAAGATATTCAGGTGGTCTTTTGGCCCTTTTGGGACACACAGTATATATACGAGTACTAGCTAAAAGATATTCAGGTGGTCTTTTGGCCCTTTTGGGACACACAGTATATATACGAGTACTAGCTAAAAGATATTCAGGTGGTCTTTTGGCCCTTTTGGGACACACAGTATATATACGAGTACTAGCTAAAAGATATTCAGGTGGTCTTTTGGCCCTTTTGGGACACACAGTATATATACGAGTACTAGCTAAAAGATATTCAGGTGGTCTTTTGGCCCTTTTGGGACACACAGTATATATACGAGTACTAGCTAAAAGATATTCAGGTGGTCTTTTGGCCCTTTTGGGACACACAGTATATATACGAGTACTAGCTAAAAGATATTCAGGTGGTCTTTTGGCCCTTTTGGGACACACAGTATATATACGAGTACTAGCTAAAAGATATTCAGGTGGTCTTTTGGCCCTTTTGGGACACACAGTATATATACGAGTACTAGCTAAAAGATATTCAGGTGGTCTTTTGGCCCTTTTGGGACACACAGTATATATACGAGTACTAGCTAAAAGATATTCAGGTGGTCTTTTGGCCCTTTTGGGACACACAGTATATATACGAGTACTAGCTAAAAGATATTCAGGTGGTCTTTTGGCCCTTTTGGGACACACAGTATATATACGAGTACTAGCTAAAAGATATTCAGGTGGTCTTTTGGCCCTTTTGGGACACACAGTATATATACGAGTACTAGCTAAAAGATATTCAGGTGGTCTTTTGGCCCTTTTGGGACACACAGTATATATACGAGTACTAGCTAAAAGATATTCAGGTGGTCTTTTGGCCCTTTTGGGACACACAGTATATATACGAGTACTAGCTAAAAGATATTCAGGTGGTCTTTTGGCCCTTTTGGGACACACAGTATATATACGAGTACTAGCTAAAAGATATTCAGGTGGTCTTTTGGCCCTTTTGGGACACACAGTATATATACGAGTACTAGCTAAAAGATATTCAGGTGGTCTTTTGGCCCTTTTGGGACACACAGTATATATACGAGTACTAGCTAAAAGATATTCAGGTGGTCTTTTGGCCCTTTTGGGACACACAGTATATATACGAGTACTAGCTAAAAGATATTCAGGTGGTCTTTTGGCCCTTTTGGGACACACAGTATATATACGAGTACTAGCTAAAAGATATTCAGGTGGTCTTTTGGCCCTTTTGGGACACACAGTATATATACGAGTACTAGCTAAAAGATATTCAGGTGGTCTTTTGGCCCTTTTGGGACACACAGTATATATACGAGTACTAGCTAAAAGATATTCAGGTGGTCTTTTGGCCCTTTTGGGACACACAGTATATATACGAGTACTAGCTAAAAGATATTCAGGTGGTCTTTTGGCCCTTTTGGGACACACAGTATATATACGAGTACTAGCTAAAAGATATTCAGGTGGTCTTTTGGCCCTTTTGGGACACACAGTATATATACGAGTACTAGCTAAAAGATATTCAGGTGGTCTTTTGGCCCTTTTGGGACACACAGTATATATACGAGTACTAGCTAAAAGATATTCAGGTGGTCTTTTGGCCCTTTTGGGACACACAGTATATATACGAGTACTAGCTAAAAGATATTCAGGTGGTCTTTTGGCCCTTTTGGGACACACAGTATATATACGAGTACTAGCTAAAAGATATTCAGGTGGTCTTTTGGCCCTTTTGGGACACACAGTATATATACGAGTACTAGCTAAAAGATATTCAGGTGGTCTTTTGGCCCTTTTGGGACACACAGTATATATACGAGTACTAGCTAAAAGATATTCAGGTGGTCTTTTGGCCCTTTTGGGACACACAGTATATATACGAGTACTAGCTAAAAGATATTCAGGTGGTCTTTTGGCCCTTTTGGGACACACAGTATATATACGAGTACTAGCTAAAAGATATTCAGGTGGTCTTTTGGCCCTTTTGGGACACACAGTATATATACGAGTACTAGCTAAAAGATATTCAGGTGGTCTTTTGGCCCTTTTGGGACACACAGTATATATACGAGTACTAGCTAAAAGATATTCAGGTGGTCTTTTGGCCCTTTTGGGACACACAGTATATATACGAGTACTAGCTAAAAGATATTCAGGTGGTCTTTTGGCCCTTTTGGGACACACAGTATATATACGAGTACTAGCTAAAAGATATTCAGGTGGTCTTTTGGCCCTTTTGGGACACACAGTATATATACGAGTACTAGCTAAAAGATATTCAGGTGGTCTTTTGGCCCTTTTGGGACACACAGTATATATACGAGTACTAGCTAAAAGATATTCAGGTGGTCTTTTGGCCCTTTTGGGACACACAGTATATATACGAGTACTAGCTAAAAGATATTCAGGTGGTCTTTTGGCCCTTTTGGGACACACAGTATATATACGAGTACTAGCTAAAAGATATTCAGGTGGTCTTTTGGCCCTTTTGGGACACACAGTATATATACGAGTACTAGCTAAAAGATATTCAGGTGGTCTTTTGGCCCTTTTGGGACACACAGTATATATACGAGTACTAGCTAAAAGATATTCAGGTGGTCTTTTGGCCCTTTTGGGACACACAGTATATATACGAGTACTAGCTAAAAGATATTCAGGTGGTCTTTTGGCCCTTTTGGGACACACAGTATATATACGAGTACTAGCTAAAAGATATTCAGGTGGTCTTTTGGCCCTTTTGGGACACACAGTATATATACGAGTACTAGCTAAAAGATATTCAGGTGGTCTTTTGGCCCTTTTGGGACACACAGTATATATACGAGTACTAGCTAAAAGATATTCAGGTGGTCTTTTGGCCCTTTTGGGACACACAGTATATATACGAGTACTAGCTAAAAGATATTCAGGTGGTCTTTTGGCCCTTTTGGGACACACAGTATATATACGAGTACTAGCTAAAAGATATTCAGGTGGTCTTTTGGCCCTTTTGGGACACACAGTATATATACGAGTACTAGCTAAAAGATATTCAGGTGGTCTTTTGGCCCTTTTGGGACACACAGTATATATACGAGTACTAGCTAAAAGATATTCAGGTGGTCTTTTGGCCCTTTTGGGACACACAGTATATATACGAGTACTAGCTAAAAGATATTCAGGTGGTCTTTTGGCCCTTTTGGGACACACAGTATATATACGAGTACTAGCTAAAAGATATTCAGGTGGTCTTTTGGCCCTTTTGGGACACACAGTATATATACGAGTACTAGCTAAAAGATATTCAGGTGGTCTTTTGGCCCTTTTGGGACACACAGTATATATACGAGTACTAGCTAAAAGATATTCAGGTGGTCTTTTGGCCCTTTTAGGACACACAGTATATATACGAGTACTAGCTAAAAGATATTCAGGTGGTCTTTTGGCCCTTTTGGGACACACAGTATATATACGAGTACTAGCTTTTTTCCCGTGCTTCGCTACGGTTACAAAATTCAACAACTCAATTTTAGATTTTTGGCGGAACCGACCCCCAGAGTGAACACGGTTCCTATTTAGAAAATTCCATATTTTACTCAAAGATATTACTTTTTGTATTAGAAAATTCAATATTTTACTCAAAGATATTACGATATGCTTATCCCGAAGTGATACTTCTTAACTATGGGTTTTTGGTGGAACCGAACCCCAGAATGAGCACCGCTCTTAGTTAGAAAATTCAATATTTTATTCAAGGATATGACTTTTTGTACTTCGGAACACCTTTGTATCAAATTTCAGCTTTCTCGCTCATCCCGAAGTGGTACTTCTCAATTCCGATTTTTTGGTGGAGAAAATCGTCCATAAATCTGATAGAAACCAAAAATTTTCAAATTTTATATTTTTTATGGGGTTCTTATATACTATTTTGGGGGGTCTATTCTCGTCATTTTTCGTTATCTCTTTTAGTTTGCCCAGAAAAAAATTGCAGAAAGACCCGCTAAATAGCGTCATTTTTGGCGGTAACTTGCTCCCACTTGAACTTTATTTTTTCTTTATTTTTTTCCTTTCTTATTACGCACCTACATACTAAAAGGAACCTGTGTGCCAATTTTCAAGTCTCTACGATTAGCCATTGAGTAGCTACGTTGATTATCATTCAGTCAATCAGTCAGTCAGTACGTCAGTCAGTATACCAACTGGGCTTTGCGATTTATAAGTATAGATATATACCTAATGAAAGCTGTCACTTTATTTCGAGTACGCCACTAGAACGAGATGCTATTAAGTTTTTAAATCTAATAAACAAAGCTCCGTGATGAAGAAAGTTTAACGAAACATGTTTCGGCTTCCTTTGAGGGAGAGGGATTGACGACACGTTATCGGTCGTTATATACAAGGCGAAACGAATCCGCAGAGCATGAAAATTGATATACGCGGCACATGAAATACATATAATACCATTGATGGCAATTAGCCGGGAGAAATTAATGAAAATTGTCAAATATAATATCATTGATGGCAATTAGACGGGAGAAATTAATGAAAATTATCAAATATAATATCATTGATGGCAATTAGACGGGAGAAATTAATGAACAAGCTCAAATATAATATCATTGATGGCAATTAGCCGGAGAAATTAATGAAAAAGCTCAAATATAATATCATTGATGGCAATTAGCCGGGAGAAATTAATGAAAATTCTCAAATATAATATCATTGATGGCAATTAGCCGGGAGAAATTAATGAAAAATCTCAAATATAATATCATTGATGGCAATTAGCCGGAGAAATTAATGAAAAAACTAAAATATAATATCATTGATGACAATTAGCCGAGAGAAATTAATGAAAATTGTCAAATATAATATCATTGATGGCAATTAGCCGAGAGAAATTAATGAAACTTCTCAAATATAATATCATTGATGGCAATTAGCCGAGAGAAATTAATGAAACTTCTCAAATATAATATCATTGATGGCAATTAGCGGGAGAAATGAATGAAAATTCTCAAATATAATATCATTGATGGCAATTAGCCGAAAATTCTCATATATAATATCATTGATGGCAATTAGCCGGGAGAAATTAATGAAAAGGCTCAAATATAATATAATTGATTGCAATTAGCCGGGAGAAATTAATGAAAATTCTCAAATATAATATCATTGATGGCAATTAGCGGGAGAAATTAATGAAAAAGCTCAAATATTATATCATTGATGGGAATTAGCCGGGAGAAATTAATGAAAATTCTCAAATATAATATAATTGATGGCAATTAGCCGGGAGAAATTAATGAAAATTCTCAAATATAATATAATTGATGGCAATTAGCCGGGAGAAATGAATGAAAATTCTCAAATATAATATCATTGATGGCAATTAGCCGGAGAAAATATAATATTATTGATGGCAATCAGCGGGAGAAAGTAATGAAAATTCTCAAATACTAAGGAGCGCGGTAGCTCTCCGCCCCGCCAAGTAAAAAAAAATGCGGTAGCTACCATGAGTATAATATACGCCACAGCTTACATTGCCGATTTCAGCTACTTCCAGAGGAAAATCTACACACCTTGGGACAAAAATGATTGTTTCCTACGTATGAGGCGAACTCAGAGTCGAAGAATGTGATCATCAGTTTTATCAAAATCGATTAAGTCAAATTGGAGATATAGGCTTCTGAAAAGTTCGCTTTTTTCCTCATCGTCTGCTTCTTCTTCTTTGATCTTTACGCACCTTCAGCCAAAACTATTGGACCGATTTTGATATGCGATAGCTCATTTTTTTTTTTTTTTTTTTTTTTTTTTTTTNTTTTTTTTTTTTTTTTTTTTCGTGAATCTGAAAGTTCAGACTAGAAAGTGCTTAGCGCTCTCAAGTTAGGTCCCGCCATAGTTACCTGGGGTACATTTTGAAATTTACTGATAACTTTATGTATATTATTGAAAGAATGTGTATTTATGGTATCTCTCATTTGGAGTGTCAAAACTGTTCTTAGGGATACTTGGATTTTTTTTCCAAATTTTGAGCAAAATTTTTCTTTTGCAAATCTGAATGTACAGGCCGAAAAACGTCTAGCGCCCTCAAGGAAATGACTGGTTGGACCTTGGTTTTTCTACCGGATGTTGTCTGGGGTATAGTTTGAGTTTGAAGATAAGATAATAATAATTCTGATATGATATACGAGTAAGATCTCTGTCCTTGTACCATTATATAAATACATATTTTCTTGCTACAAAAAGTCATGAGATCCCCCCCAAAAATACCACTACGTGCTATAAAAATTCCCCTACAAGTCATTACCCCAAAAAAGATATGAAATCTATTTTGGGCCCCGCTATCGACACTTCCTTACTTCGTCATTAGATACTTTAAATTGAGACCCCATCCCAAACGATTTCAGAATTGATTTTCTCACTCTCTTCACCAACACACAGTCTTGGTGGGGTACCTCGGTTTGTTTGGTGGGGTACCAGAGGGACAGAGTGGTCCCTATCTCCACTAGGAGATAGGGACCACTCTGTCCCTCTGTTCTACTTTAGCGATTCATAACTTTATTACGTTTAATAATGATCAGAGTGTTAGAAATCAATTCTGAAATCGTTTGGGGTGGGGTCAGAATTTAAAGTCATTATATATTTCGAAGTAGGGAAGAGTCGATAGCGGGGCCCAAAATAGATTTCATATCTTTTTCGGGGTGATGAATTGGCGGGGAATTTTTATAACACGCAATGGTATTGGGGGGGGGGTAATATCATTGATGGCAATTAGCCGGAGACAAATATCATTTCTGAGCTGTGGTTTCACACATCCCACATGTGGCTAATCCTCTAACACGATGTCACCTTATGAATGAAAATGAAAAGATAACAAAGGGAGTATTATTATTGCTGTCGATGGGAGGGAGGATCCTGTGTGTGGGGGGGGGATGTGGGTATGTATGTGTGTGTGTGGCTAGAACGCAAATAAATCCTCGCAACCCGTCCCATATTATTGGATGTCGGACGTCTGTCACAATAAGACGCCGGGAAAAGCAAATAAAACTAGTATTACTTATTGTCAGAGCGTTCTTCTTGCAGAATTTTGCAGATGTACAGATATTGCAATTGTCGATTTGGTGTCTGAATAGTTTCATAATGAACCATTGAAATTGTCACGAACAGCAACAAAAAATGACTCCGCAACAAAATTTGGTATTTTAATTTTGAAGAACCCAAAAATCGATTCAAAAAATCGTTTTGTCTGACGACGCCGTACGGTGTGAACGGCACTTGTGCCATTGCCACACGGTTTAACTTGATGGTATGTAGAACCCAAAAATCGATTCAAAAAATCGTTTTGTCTGACGACGCCGTACGGTGTACGAAGTACTCGCAAACAAAAAAAAGGATAAAATGATTTTTTTATTACAATAAGTCGCTATTACTTCATTATAAACTAAAAAAAATATAAACCAAATCAATTATTATCTTAAATAAAAATAAAATTTAATCCCAGGAATAAAATAATGTAAATGAAAATTAAAAAAAAAAAATCGCTAGACCCTAGGAAATCTATTCTGAACCAGAACTTTGTCCTTCCTGACATCCCACACAGACAAATGTCTTTTGACAGTGTTTACACACACTTATTTCTTGCATGTGGTACATAATTAGACATTTTAGACACTTTAGACAATTTATGGTAGCTTTTAATGGTAGCTTTAGACAATCAATGTATTGGTTACATGCATTGTATAAAGTACCCGCGCCCAAAGTTTGGCTTCAATATCATCCCTTAGAAGGCTTAGAACATACATATTTTTATATACTATGATGGAAAATATTGTTTGTGACAATTATTAAAGGTCTCATTAAAATAAGTATCATAAATTGATTACTATAAGCTTTTTACTAAAACGCGGGTACTTTGTCCCCCCCCCACCCCCTTGACAATGCTAGGGTTAAGATCCACTTTTCTGATGGCATGCCCTCTATTTCTTTTTCTTTCCAACATATAGCAAGGGTCCCCCCCACCAGCTCCTAACTTTACTATTTCTTCTCTCTATTATTAGTGTATTTTGTATTGCATTGGTTGTCCCCCCTCCCCCCCCCAATTGTTTGACCTCTTTGATATACTAAACGAAATAGAATTTCTCATTTAATGTCATCATCGCAGACGATTCATTGCAACTGCATGGAGCAGGTTTTATACATAATAAATTTTTACTCCAGTATGCATTTTGATTTCAAACTACTGAAGACAGAGAAGTAATAAAATAAAAAAAAAACAATTGGAGCATCACGCGACTTTCCTTATTTTTGAAAATTTTTCTTATCCATATAAATCTGGTGTGATCATCACAGAATTTTTCTTATCCATATAAATCTGGTGTGATCATCACAGGATTTTTCTTATCCATATAAATCTGGTGTGATCATCACAGAATTTTTCTTATCCATATAAATCTGGTATGAACATCACAGAATTTTTCTTATCCATATAAATCTGGTGTGATCATCACAGGATTTTTCTTATGCATATAAATCTGGTATGAACATCACAGAATTTTTCTTATCCAAATAAATCTGGTGTGATCATCACAGGATTTTTCTTATCCATATAAATCTGGTATGAACATCACAGAATTTTTCTTATCCAAATAAATCTGGTGTGATCATCACAGAACTTTTCTTATCCATATAAATCTGGTATGAACATCACAGAATTTTTCTTATCCATATAAATCTGGTGTGAACATCGCAGGATTTTTCTTAACCATAAAAATCTGGTGTGAACATCACAGGATTTTTCTTAACCACAAAAATCTGGTGTGAACATCACAGGATTTTTCTTAACCATAAAAATCTGGTGTGAACATCACAGAATTTTTCTTAACCATAAAAATTTAATGTGAACATCACAGGAATTTGCGTATCTACAAAAATCTGATGTGAACATCGCAGAATTTTTTTTATCCATATAAATCTGGTGTGAACATCACAGATTTTTTCTTAACCATAGAAATCTAGTGTGAACATCACAGAATTTTTCTTAACCATAAAAATCTGATGTGAACATCGCAGGAATTTGCGTATCTACAAAAATCTGATGTGAACTTCGCAGAACTTTTCTTAACCATAAAAATCTGGTGTGAACATCGCAGGATTTTTCTTAACCATAAAAATCTGGTGTGAACATCACAGAATTTTTCTTAACCATAAAAATCTGGTGTGAACATCACATAATTTTTCTTAACCATAAAAATCTGTGGTGTGAATATCACAGAATATTTCTTATCCATAAAAATCTGGTGTGAACATCACAGGATTTTTCTTATCTATATAAATCTGGTGTGAACATCTACCACGATAAATCACGAACGTCTTATTAAATTGTTATTTCATAGAATCAGGTGATCAATGTTTGGCCAGCCCGGTTCAAATTTGTTTGATTGATGTCTACAATTCACAAAACCTATTTAACAGCGGTTTGGTTCAAACAAACGATCACTTGGTGGTATATGAACAATGAGAGCACACCTGTCACCATTTCGACCTACTAGTGGCCAATGAACGCTGTCAACTCTTGGAAAACCTAAAATGAGAGAAGAGGACTCGGAAAGTAAATAAGTTCACAATACAAATAGAATGCCCCCCCCCCCTCCAAGGTACGTAGAATATTCATTCGACCGTTGTCATACATCTTTTTAGACTAAAATTTTAGTAAAATTTAAAAGACCACAATTGTACTTTCAATGGAACATCTCTGAAGTTAAGCAACGTCGGGCGTGGTCAGTACTTGGATGGGTGACTGCTTGAGAACACCACGTATCGTTGGCTCTTTTTTCCGGCCCAAAAAAATTCATTCAAATCGGTCAACGCTAAATTTTAGGCCAAACAGATATATGACAACGGTCGAATGAATATTCTACATCACGGATCACGGCGTACGGATGGCAGACAAATGGATTTATTTTTTTCGTTTTTTGTACTCTACGTTCTTATTTGAAATGTAAATTATTAAATTTTGAGGGGGTATTTTTTTATCGTGACGATCTTTAAGATTTATTATTGAAAATAATAAACCAAAAGTGACAGAATCGCTGATAGTCTGATAGTAGATTTTGGGGGGTGGGGGTAGAAAAGGGGTGACCGATAAAATAATAATATCTTTTACCTACTAACAAGTTTTCAGCAGTGAGTTGTGCGTCTAGTTATATTATTTTCAAATTGAATTCAGCGCTCAGACATTCAGTCTTTTCTAGACCGGCGTGCTGAATGTTTCTCACAGAGAATGTTTTTCTCGGAAATATATTTTGCTTAAAAAATTTCACGAGTTTTTTTTTTTTTTTAAGAAAAGAATAATTAAAAATTTAATCTTATTTAATTATAATATAATCCAATTGAAAATAAAAGATTGTTCTTTCTATTTTTTTAAAGTGTTTTTTATGTCACTTGTAAATTTAATTAACTAATTAAAAAGATTTTTTTTTTATCTTATTTTTTTAAGGAAAATGTTTTCAAGTTTGGAAATAATTTAACATTGTTTTTTAGAATAAATTTTAATTATTTTTTTTTTTTTTAAATTAATGTTCTATTTAAAATAAATATTTACTTAAATAAATTATAATTATCTATTAAATATTCCATTGTTTTCTCTATCACAAAATTTTAATATAAAAATTTATGTTCTTTGTGAAATTATTGTTTTACGTTCTTGTAATTTTTAATCTGTTTTTATTATACTTAATTCAATAAATTTGATGATTAATTAAGAATTTTATTTTTTATGCAAAATTTAGAAAAAAGTAAATTTTTTATTCAAAATTTGTGAAAAGTGTTTTTAATTTTTGTGTAAAATAAATATTACCTAGAAAAACTGGAATTTTTTAACCGTCAGTTTTGGATTTTGGATTGTACCGATTTTGAGGTAAGCTTGAACCTAAAATGTTCCAAAAGGCAAATTATTTAATTGATCTCTATTAATTAAATATTTTTTTTTGTTATGTTATCTTACTGATATTATAAATGCAAAACTGCGTTTGTTTGTTTGTTTGTCCATCTTTCATTGTAAAAGGAGTGTTGAGTGATAGAAGGTCAGAGGTCAGAGGGTGAATGCATATTTTTTATACTAATATACTGACTTCTCTTCATATGTGACTGGTATTTTAATTCGATTCAGATATTTCAGTGGAGACGCCAAATTCAATGATCGATACTTTGGTGGAGCGCCAAATCGGCCATAATTCGATTTAGATATTTTAGTGGAGGCGCCAAATTCACTGATCGATATTTTGATGGAGACGCCAAATCGGCCATATTTCGATTCAGATATTTCAGTGGAGGGGCCAAATTTAATGATTGATACTTTGGTGGAGACGTCAAATCGGCTATAATTCGATTCAGATATTTCAGTGGAGGCGCCAGATTCACTGATCGATACTTTGGTGGAGACGTCAAATCGGCCATATTAAATTTCATATACCTAATTCAGTGGGGAAGCCAAATTCAATTTCAGATATTTTGGAGGAGGCGCCAAATTCAATTTCAGATATTGCAGTGGAAGCGTAAAATTCAAACTCAGATATATTTTAGTGGATACGCCAAATTCAATCTGAGATATTGTAGTGGAAGCGTAAAATTCAAACTCAGATATATTTTAGTGGACACGCCAAATTCAATCTGAGATATTGTAGTGGAAGCGTAAAATTCAAACTCAGATATATTTTAGTGGATACGCCAAATTCAATCTGAGATATTGTAGTGGAAGCGTAAAATTCAAACTCAGATATATTTTAGTGGACACGCCAAATTCAATCTGAGATATTGTAGTGGAAGCGTAAAATTCAAACTCAGATATATTTTAGTGGATACGCCAAATTCAATCTGAGATATTGTAGTGGAAGCGTAAAATTCAAACTCAGATATATTTTAGTGGACACGCCAAATTCAATCTGAGATATTGTAGTGGAAGCGTAAAATTCAAACTCAGATATATTTTAGTGGATACGCCAAATTCAATCTGAGATATTGTAGTGGAAGCGTAAAATTCAAACTCAGATATATTTTAGTGGACACGCCAAATTCAATCTGAGATATTGTAGTGGGAGCGTAAAATTCAAACTCAGATATATTTTAGCGGATACGCCAAATAAATATGAGATATGTTAGTGGAAGCGTAAAATTCAAACTCAGATATATTTTAGTGGACACGCCAAATTCATCTGAGATATTTTAGTGTAAACGTGAAATTCAAACTCAGATATATTTTAGTGGACGCGCCAAATTCAATCTGATATATTTTAGAGGAGACGTGAAATTCAAACTCAGATATATTTTAGTGGACGCGCCAAATTCAATCTGAGATATTTTAGAGGAGACGTGAAATTCAAACTCAGATATATTTTAGTGGACGCGCCAAATTCAATCTGAGATATTTTAGAGGAGACGTGAAATTCAAACTCAGATATATTTTAGTGGACGCGCCAAATTCAATCTGATATATTTTAGAGGAGACGTGAAATTCAAACTCAGATATATTTTAGTGGACGCGCCAAATTCAATCTGAGATATTTTAGAGGAGACGTGAAATTCAAACTCAGATATATTTTAGTGGACGCGCCAAATTCAATCTGAGATATTTTAGAGGAGATGTGAAATGTGATGCCATATTTTACGTGAAATAAAAAATGTAGGTTTTCCTTAATTTACAAAGGTGATACCAGTATTATCGACTATGAAATGTTTGTGGCAATAATGACCATATCAAATGACACAGGTTGCGAGATTTCGGTTACCATAATTGTAAGAACACCCTGCATAACGTCCCAATGTTTGACAGGTAATCAGTTAGTATAATATTACTAATTCTGTGAATTGTTCATCTCACTACTTGAAATTTCAACAATGAGGATTTGGTTGGCATAGTAGGGCCCAATCAGCAAATTCTTAATAAAACTTATCAGGGCCGCCAAGAGAAAATCCCGGCCCGGGACTGAAAAGTTACGGGCCCCTATACAAAAATCCATGAATGCCCAAAAGCAAATAATCTAAACATTAAATATACTTATCCATGATGTATAATATAAACTAATGATGTTAAATTACTTCTATTAATAACAAGTCATGATCAATGAATCAAATCAATCAAGTTTTAGACTGTATAAAATAGCTAATGGAGGTGGTATAAAAGCTTAAAAAAAATTTTTTTTTAGCACCTTGGAATTTCGGGCCCCTCCAAAAAACCCGGCCCTCGGGGGATTTCCCCAATTTCACCCCCCCCTCTCTCGGTGGGCCTTAAACGTATCCATACAATTCTCATCAGAGCTATAATCGTGCAAGAGTTATCGTGGCACAAATGGGGATCCAGATAAAGAAATAAGAGAGCCCTAAGTTTGGTTTATAACCAAAAAGTCATCATCCGGATACGGGTGGTCCGATTGGATATCTCGCATCCTGGATGTACACCAGTTGAGATAAAATCTTTAAAGATTATCTTGGATTATAATTGTGAAACACGTCGCAGAATATAATCACGTTAGAAGAATTCTGAGTGAGGTGCTTTGGGTATGTCACTCTGTACACGTCTTGATTGTGGAGATAAGATGGAACTATCAGGTGGCAATTATGGGCACATCCTTTTTGTTTATCCTTGATGTATCAGGGTTGATATTTTGTCAGGGCCAGACTTATCTGCTAGAATGGGGTGCCCTTTGCCTCACAAGAGTAACCAGCACATCTAGATTGTGAAGATAAGACGGAACTATCAGGTGGTTGTGAAGATAAGACGGAGCTATCAGGTGGTTTTGAAGATAAGACGGAGCTATCAGGTGGCAATTATAGGCACATCCTTTTTGTTTATCCTTGATGTATCAGGGTTGATATTTTGTTAGGGCCAGACTTATCTGCTAGAATGGGGTGCCCTTTGTCTCACAAGAGTAACCAGCACATCTAGATTGTGAAGATAAGACGGAACTATCAGGGGGTTGTGAAGATAAGACGGAACTATCAGGTGGTTGTGAAGATAAGACGGAGCTATCAGGTGGTTGTGAAGATAAGACGGAGCTATCAGGTGGCAATTATAGGCACATGCTTTTTGTTTATTCCTGATGTATCAGTGTTGATATTTTGTCAGGGCCAGTCTTAGAGGCCAGACTTATTAGTCCACCAACCTTTAACTAGATTGAACATAACAATGACATATCAATCTAGGTATGCCTCCACTAGACTTGTGTCAATGTTAATTTGGTTCACCCTATAAATGTATAGCCACCACTCAAAAGATATTAATTGCAGAGAATGGTAATGGCACTGAGGAAACACAGCATGTAACATTATATCTCTATGTCCCGCTATGAAAAGAGAGATTTCTCAAAGCTCCCTCAAACACAGTATGTAACAGTATACATACTGTGTTTGAGAATATGTCCTGCTTTGAAAAGAGAGATTTCTCAAAGCTCCGTCAAACACAGTATGTAACAGTATAGCTCTATGTCCTGCTATGAAGAGAGAGATTTCTCAAAGCTCCCTCAAACACAGTATGTAACAGTATACCTCTATGTCTTGCTATGAAAAGAGAGATTTCTCAAAGCTCCCTCAAACACAGTATGTAACAGTATACCTCTATGTCAAAGCTCCCTCAAACACAGTATGTAACAGTATACCTCTATGTCTTGCTATGAAAAGAGAGATTTCTCAAAGCTCCCTCAAACACAGTATGTAACAGTATACCTCTATGTCCTGCTATGAAAAGAGAAATTTCTCAAAGCTCCCTCAAACTTTTCGTCCCAGCTATTTAAATATCTAGAAAGAAAATCTGTTGGAACTCTTTCTATTGGCGTGAAACGTTCAAAGCTCCCTCAAACACAGTATGTAACAGTATACGTCTATGTCCTGCTATGAAAAGAGAGATTTCTCAAAGCTCCCTCAAACACAGTATGTAACAGTATATCTCTATGTCCTGCTATGAAAAGAGAGATTTCTCAAAGCTCCCTCAAACACAGTATGTAACAGTATACCTCTATGTCGTGCTATGAAAAGAGAGATTTCTCAAAGCTCCCTCAAACACAGTATGTAACAGTATACCTCTATGTCCTTCTATGAAAAGAGAGATTTCTCAAAGCTCCCTCAAACACAGTATGTAACAGTATACCTCTATGTCCTGCTATGAAAAGAGAGATTTCTCAAAGCTCCCTCAAACACAGTATGTAACAGTATACCTCTATGTCCTGCTATGAAAAGAGAGATTTCTCAAAGCTCCCTCAAACACAGTATGTAACAGTATACCTCTATGTCCTGCTATGAAAAGAGAGATTTCTCANAAAAAAAAAAAAAAAAATGCCACAGGGTTGAAAAACGAAAAAAAGAAAAGTCGACAATTTACTTCTCTCTTCTGTTTGAAACTCACTCGTTCATTAAAATCAAGTTTAATTATTTTCCTAACAAACTGAGTAAACTTGACACAAAGTTTGTGTTTCCTCAAAATAGTAGAAGCGCTAGGAGCATTGTGCTATGAAATAACAATTTGATGACGTCATTAAATTGAAAAAAACAATTGACGTACAAGGTGGAGTCATTTACTAGAGATTCGACAGTTTACGTCAGTCATTGCAGTTAAGCCTTTATTTGATTTCAAAGTATTTACAAATGATAAAATAGATATAACACATTTTTTGTTATAACTTTGCTAAAGAGACGTTAGGCCAAAAAAAAAAAAAAAAAAAAAAAAAAAAAAANGCGTGAGAAGTTATACTTCTTTTTAAAAATAAATTTAATAATATTTCAAAAAAACATACTACCCCACCCGGGAGTGAACTCAGAACCTACCAACTATGAAACAGAGACCTTGCCACTGAGCCACGATGTGCTATGGACATAGAATGAGAAAATACAATATATAAATTTAACTCTCATCATTTTGTCATAACTAACTCCATCTTCATATTTTTTTCATAACTAACTTCATCTGTGTTAATTTTGTGTTACACTCATGCGGTGATAATTTTTTGTTACAGGTGCATCTTAAAATTTCACTCTCATCATTTTTTCATTAACGCGCCTAAAGAAGTATACATTCAAAAAGATATAACATAAAACAATTCGGTTACATATCTGCCTAAATAATTATTGACCTACTTATTCTTATTTTTTACACAAAATCAGCGTATCGCTAATTCGCTGGAGTTACTACGATATGATATTATGAGAAGAAAGCGAGGGTTACCGTGCCAGGAAAGGATACATATATGCTAAAGAGAGTATTAGGGACCGTAAAGAAATTTGTGGTATGCTAGGCATGCGCGAATTATAGCCCTCTTGTTTTTGGGGGGGGCACGTGCCTGTATCCGCGCATGATGGTTGAATCAAGGAATGTAATGCTGACCCTAAATAAAGTGGGGGAAAAGGTGAAGTTAAAGATGCAAACCAATTTTAATTTACCTAAAATTCCCAAAATAATGTTTTCAAGCTTTTAGTCTATTGAGTCAGCAACAGCACCCAATGTCAGGAAAACAAATTGTTGATTCAGGAAAGTATTTAGAAAATAGAAATATGCCAATACCCAACTATTCGTACCAAACAATAGAATCTCTGGACTCCCCTTCCGTTCTCCCTTCAGCTTGTCCTCCTTCCCCTGCTACTTCCTCCGATTTGTTTCCCTTTTTTTCTCCCCCGAAAGTTGAGAAGACATATTCACTTCACTAACTTTTTGAATAAAATTCTGTAAATTCCAATCAAAATTTTATCTTTACTAATTTTCATTATAAATTTTGAGGGGGGGGGAAATAGGGAACGGTCTTATTCTCCAATCACATCCACGGGATTTATATGGTGTTCCGCTATTAATTGGACCACTGATAATTATAGGTATTATAGCTGACATCCAAGCATATCTAGGGGTTTTATATGGTGTTCCGCTATTAATTGGGCCACTGATAATTATAGGTATTATAGCTGACATCCAAGCATATCTAGGGGTTTTATATGGTGTTCCGCTATTAATTGGACCACTGATAATTAGGGGTATTATAGCTGACATCCAATCATATCTAGGGGTTTTATATGGTGTTCCGCTATTAATTGGACCACTGATAATTATGGGTGTTAGCTGATATCCAATCATATCTAGGGGTTTTATATGGTGTTCCGCTATTAATTGGACCACTGATATTTAGGGGGACCAGCTGACATCCAATCATACCCAGGGGTTTTATATGGTGTTCCGCTATTAATTGTACCGCTGATAATTATGGGGACTAGCTGAGATCAAATGGAATATATTTTACAAAATTCTCTAGTGAGTCTGACGGATAGCCGAGTTATAGTGTGGTGTCTGAGACACAGTAAGGCCATGCTACGGGGGCCATCCAGGAACCTTATGAAAGAGATCTTGGCCCTCAGATTAGTCACAGGCCTGATAAATGGACACTGTGGTTTAAGAAAACACCTACACACTTTGGGCTTCCATCAAGACCAGGTTATGTGTAGACTCTGTGGGGAGGATGAGGAGACTGCTTCTCACGTCATTTTTGAATGCAATTCCCTACTTGCGTGGAGACTGAACATGGGACAGCTACAACCCAGGCTCGACATCCACGAAAAATATCTAGCCAATCGCCTGATCAACCTTGCTAAGATCTTTTGGCCTTGACTAGGCAAACAGGCTACTTTCCAAGCACAAAAAGCCCAATTGAGGCTTATACAGCCCTTAGGAGGAATCTAGCTCACGAATATAAGAATATAGTGTGGTGAAAGGCCATTTCAGGACAGCATTATAAGTTGCCTGTTGAGTTTTGTGTGACAGACGAAACATTAATATTAGTCATTAATGTAAATGTATATTTCTTTGTATTATTATGTCACAATGTTTCTGGGCATCATAGCATTACAAGGTACAACATTCACTCCAATATCACTAAGCCTAAGCTACACTTTAACAATTTTTGTATAGTAGCCAACAATCATACCATGTTGAATACACCAGTTCCCGTCAGATCACTGAAGTTAAGCAACGTCGGGCGTGGTCAGTACTTGGATGGGTGACCGCTTGGGAACACCACGTATCGTTGGCTCATTTTTCCGGCCCAACCCAGGCTGGGTGAGGTTCATGTGGGTAGCTGGTTTGCAAGTTTCCAGCGAATGGAGGGTAAAACCCCCGTCTTGAATGACCAATAGCTGTTAAAGAGACGTTAAGCCAAATTAAAAAAACAACAACAATGTTTGCCTTATACTGCTACCACTTGGCGCTATTGCGATAGCTACTCAATTGTCCTCAAGAGGCTAAGTTACCCCCAAACACAGCCAGACCAAGTAGAAAATTCGAAAAAAAACCTTTTTTCAAATTTTCGACCCGTCCAGGAATCGAACCCGGAACCTCCTTGGTGCAAGCCGAGTGTGATGCGCATTTTGCCACGGAGACGTCATATCAGTTATTAATAGTAATGATTATGATTTAAAAATGGCGTCCATTCTTTAAGAAAAAACAACAGAATTTGGAAAACCAGGAAAGTGATAGTTTTTTTTTTCTTCTGTTTTTAAATATGATTCGACAAATTCACTTTTTAGTTGTCGAATCACAATTGGAGACAGACATTAGTTTTCCAAAAATTTAGACCCATGTTTTGACTTTTAAATAAAATAAAACTTCAAATATATTCACCCATCTACAGGTTCAATGGAAAACAGTTCTATTATAGAGTACCTCTGTGCTTGATGTGTCACTTGCCACTTGGAGTGTTGATTTTGTCACCCCTAAAACATTTAAAAAGACTTTTTAAATTATATTAAACCAAGTTTTAAGTTTGTAATTTGTTCCAAAAAAAATTAATAGTATCTGTCTGGAACCTCAATGTGTTACTATTTTACACATTCTCATCCACCTTCAATGATATACCCACACTGGACCGTATTAGCAGTCCCCCTAATAAGGTTACGTTCTCATACAATCATTAGTTGCAGAATTCAAAGTGAGAGTATATCTGTCAAATTTCACATTGTTAAGTTAAAAAACAGAGTCTCATTTCATTAGAGACGTAAATTACAATCCACTCGGAGCCTCCTTTTTTTCTACGTCAGTCAGTTATAACTAGGGATGGGTTAGTCATCCACGAGTCGAGTCATGAGTCGATTCATCTTTTTGAAATGAGTCGACTCTTCAAAGAGTCGACTTACGAGTACCTTTTTTTTTGAAAATCACAAAGAGATTGAGCTCTATGAGAGCTCGTGAGGTTTTCTTCTTTTGAAACGTCTATATAGGTTGCCAA
>CM022878.1:513420-523483 GCA_012654025.1 Pachypsylla venusta | reverse complement strand
AAAAAAAAAAAAAAAAAAAAAAAAAAAAAAAAAAAAAAAAAAAAAAAAAAAAAAAAATGATTTCTCTAAAGTTTCCTCGATTTTCAAGCAAAACATTTAAAAGTGAGTTCTCTCGTATTTTCCACCATTTATTCGTAAAAATTAACCTTCTACTTTCAATTAATCATTTAAGTTAGGTTAGTTGCTCAGAAAAAAATCAATAGTATCTGTCTGCTCCCCTTAAAAGGGTATAAGCTGTTATATGTAAACTAGGGAACTACCTCGCTGTTATAATTCTGAAAATTTTACTGGGGTCTCGGTCTATGTTTTTTGGTGTGCGTGTTGGGGGGGGGGGTCTATTCCCATCATATTTTCAATATCTCTCACTGTTCCTAATAGTATTCTATGATTTCCCATACAAAAATCGAAAAATCGGTCGTAACTGGAAAAAGGTTGTGTATTTTTAAATAGAAATAATGAAAAAGTCTTGATGCCTCAGCTGGGGAATGTACCCACGTCCTTATGTATACCCGGCGAATGATTGGCCGATATGCTACCCGCCTTTTAGTATTATTGAAGTTAAGCTATACCGGACATGTTGAGTAACCGGAACGGAAGGGAGTCTGCTCAAGAAGACAAATTGTTGTTGACTTTTTGTCAACAACAATCTACCTCGTGATGTCATCTGAATATCTGATATTGAGGGACCAGACAAATACTATTATTTTTTTTCTGAGCAACTAACTTAACTTAAAATATGATTAATTGAAAGTAGAAGGTTAATTTTCACGATTAAATGGTGGGAGATACGAGAAAACTCACTTTTAAAGTTTTAATTCACAATTTTATTGCTTGAAAATCGACGAAACTTTGGATGATGTCATCTGATATTGATTGTAGCAAAACAGCAGTGGGGATTTTATTTTAGGAGCTTCCCTACATATAAAAGCAAAATGAAAATTGCACTAAAAATTGGCAATCTAGCATAACGTATGAATTGTGAGAGTTATGGTGAACAAGCTATACTGACTGACCTATATTTTTTCTTTCTCCATCAATTGAATTCCACACATCAGCAATAATTCCTTTATCATTTACTATTCAATTTATTTCATGTACTATCAAAAAACATTTTTTTATTTAACCATTGGCCACTTGAAATGAACAATCTTGGCGTTATCTAGTCGGCCAACCACTAGGTTTTCCAATAATCTCCAATTTTTTTTCTCTCTCTTTAACATCTATTGGTCATTCAAGACTGAAGGGTTTCACCTTCATTCGCTGGAAACTTGCAAACCAGCGACCCACATTGAACTCACTCAGCCTGTGGGTTGGGCCGGAAAAATAGCCAGCATCACAAAGGCGCGAACCCACGTGGACACCTACATAGAACAACCTCGCTGGACGTTGCTTAACTTCAGTGATCGAACGGGTACCGGTGTATTTAACGTGCCATAGACGCAATTAAAACTACAGGGTGACCCATTTAAATCGATTCACTCAAATTTCTCCTTTACAACGCTTTGGAGAAAAGAAAACTTCAGACCAAATTTTAGTAAAATGAGACGGGCAATCCGATGATGATCTCAGATTTGACCTTGACCTTAAAGTTCAATTTGAGGTCAAATTCGGAATTTCATATGGAAACACCCATTTTCGACCACAGAATCGTAACGAGCGAAAAATTTTACTCATAACACTCTGTTTCTGAAAACGCAACTGGCCCGCGTTCGAGTTCTTCGCGGATCTCGTGGTATGACCTGTTAGGTTTGACCTCAATGACCACCGAAGGTCTTGACCTTCGGTGTGTGGCAGGTCATCTTGACGTGACACTTGTGTGGCAGGTCATCTTGACGTGAAATTTTCCGCTCGTCACGATTCTGCGGTCGAAAATGGGTGTTTCCGTTTGAAATTTCGAAGTTGACCTCAAATTGAACTGTAAGGTAAAGGTCAAGGTCAAATCTGAGGTCATCATCGGATTGCCCGTCTCATTTTACTAAAATTATGATCAAGTAGCACAGACATGTATCTTATGAGGAAAATTACGACGTCGTCTGCTTCGGCAAAAGCGTTGAATGAGGCGTTTTTTTCGATTAGTTTCGTATTAGGGGTGTTATTGCGAATCAAGTGGCATAGGCTTTCATTCGAGTATTTATGAGGAAAATTGCGACGTCGCCTGGTTCGGCAAAAGCGTTGAATGAGGCGTCTTTTTCGATTAGTTTCTTATTGAGGGTGTTATTGCGAATCAGGTAGCAAAGGCTTTTCATTCATGTATCTTATGAGGAAAATTACGACGTCGGTCGTCTGGTTCAACAAAAGCGTTGAATGAGACGTCTTTTTCGATTAGTTTCTTATTGAGGGTGTTATTGCGAATCAAGTAGCAAAGGCTTTTCATTCATGTATCTTATGAGGAAAATTACGACGTCGGTCGTCTGGTTCAACAAAAGCGTTGAATGAGGCGTCTTTTTCGATTAGTTCCCTTTTAGGGGTGTTATTGCGAATCAAGTAGCCGAGGCTTTCATTCATGTATCTTATGAGAAAAATATTGGTCAGATTTCAAAAGACCCAACACTGTACAGAGATGATACGTCCAATGTGATAACCAAGTCATTCAGCCTTTGACATCTGCTTATTACTGCGGTCCAAGATACTTGCGCCAGCTCCTCCTCTTAAAAATACATCAAAGTTTTTTCCTCCCCGCCAGAACACTCTCTCTAAAAAAACGGGAAAAAAGATTTAGGTACAAGAATGAACATCTTCCTTGTACTTAGAAAGCTGGAGTGGGTACAGCCTTTTTCTTCCCCGCCAGAACACTCTCTCTAAAAAACGGGAAAAAATCAACCCATTGATTTAGGTACAAGAATGAACATCTTTCTTGTCCTTAGAAAGCTGGAGTGGGTACAGCCTTTTTCCTCCCCCTCAGAACACTCTCTATAAAAAAAGGGGAAAAAATCAACCCTTATACTGTAAATTTATAATGATCTTTCCATCACCCCTCCGGTACTCTTTGTCCTGCATCAACCCCGCCTGATGCACCCAGCCCGATCCCGGCATGACCTCTCCTTGTTCTTGAACATCGCGCCGAGTTTTACGTTTAATTTTTTGAAATTTTTCTTTCGTGCTACCTGCCAAATATTCTGACAGTATTACTTTATCTTCCTTAAAGAAGAAAAATGTAGCAAGTGTATATTTTCCACGTTCAAATAAGTAATTTATTTAAAAAATATTTTTCGGGAACTTTTCGCGTTTGGGTTGAAACATTTTTTTTCTTACAATTATTTACTGCGAAAGTTGTTCTGAAGAATGACTACGAACTTTGGATATTGAACATTGTATATTATGGAGCCAAATAAGAAGAGTAAGCAAAGAGTGATCCTATAGCATTACTATTGTCAAGGTTGGACCTGATTTTGTACAATAATATAAGAAAGTAAGGAATGAGCGATTTGAGGTCGTACTCAGGAGGGTCCAGCTCCCCCCCCCCCAGAAATTTCATTATTTTTTATGCATACATAACTTATATATTAATATTGTAAGGTGTAACTCATCATTATCATCACCAACAACAACGACAAAAACAACATCAACAACAACAACAACAACATCATCATCATCAACAATAATAACAACAACAGCAACTACAACAACAATATCATCATCATCAACATCAACAACAACATCATCATCATCATCAACAATAATAACAACAACAGCAACTACAACAACAATATCATCATCATCAACAACAATAACAACATCATCATCACCATCAACAACAACAACATTATCATCATCATCATCATCATCATCATCATCAACATCACCTTCCATGATCATCATTTTCAGGTGTTAGTGGTGGCTTGGGTGTCAATCCTTCGGATCCCTCCCCCCGAAAAAATAGCTTGGGTACGACCGTGCCCCCGGGTGCTCCAAAAATTGATCAACAAATTCTATGAACATAGACAGTGTTGAATTCCTCTTGACTGATCTGACACTGGAGCGATTCCTCGGCATTACTATTGTCAGGGTTTGACCTCATTTGCAATAGTAATATAGGTAATAACTTAGTGAACCTTATAATAAAAAAAATGTTCCCAAAACTGCTCCAAAATGAAGAAAATCCAGAACTTGGCAGCAAGAACCACCACTGGTATCATTCAGAGGAAACAAATCTTGGTGTCTCGACAAAAAGTAAATTTGAACCAAGGCAGGCAGCAGCGGCAGAGGGAGGGATCGTCTCCTGCAAAGGTTCCTCCAATATGTCATGCTTCCTTTGGGACGTTGTGTGGTTTATTTATTTATATCATTTTATTGCACACGAGTTGAAAGGGAGAGCTAGACAGGGGAGGAAGCATTTTTTGTTTTATTTTTTAGTTTCTTATGGACATTTTTTTTTTCTTCATTTTTTTCTTTTGATTTTATTGACATCAATTTTAGAAAGATTCGAAAGAGGACATGGCCGAAGAATCACCCTCATGGGCGTAATGATCATGTGGGGTCTTTAACCTTTGTACAGGGTGCGTCAGAATAACCTGACGACTTTAACATGTCATGTTCAATGGGCGTAATGATTTGTGGAGTCTTTAACCTTTGTAAAGGGTGCGTCAGAATAACTGGACGACTTTAACATGTTCACCTTCATGGGCGTAATGATCACGGAGTCTTCAACCTTTACACAGGGTGCGTTAGAATAACCTGACGACTTTATCATGTTCACCTTCATGGACTTAATGATCACGGAGTCTTCAACCTTTGCACAGGGTGCGTCAGAATAACCTGATGACTTTAACATGTTCAATAGGCTTAATGATCATGTGGAGTCTTTAACCTTTGTGCAGGGTGCGACAGAATAACCTGATGAATTTAACATGTTCAATGAGCGTAATGATCATGTGGAGTCTTTAACCTTTGTACAGGGTGCGTCAGAATAACCTGATGACTTTAACATGTTCAATGGGCGTAATGATCATGTGGAGTCTAACCTTTGTACAGGGTGCGTCAGAATAACCTGATGACTTTAACATGTTCAATGGGCGTAATGATCATGTGGAGTCTTTAACCTTTGTACTGGGTGCGTCAGAATAACCTGATGACTTTAACATGTTCAATGGGCGTAATGATCATGTGGAGTCTTTAACCTTTGTGCAGGGTGCGACAGAATAACCTGATGACTTTAACATGTTCAATGGGCGTAATGATCATGTGGAGTCTTTAACCTTTGTACAGGGTGCGTCAGAATAACCTGATGACTTTAACATGTTCAATGGGCGTAATGATCATGTGGAGTCTTTAACCTTTGTACAGGGTGCGTCAGAATAACCTAATGACTTTAACATGTTCAATGGGCGTAATGATTTGTGGAGTCTTTAACCTTTGTACAGGGTGCGTCAGAATAACCTAATGACTTTAACATGTTCAATGGGCGTAATGATTTGTGGAGTCTTTAACCTTTGTATTGGGTGCGTCAGAATAACCTAATGACTTTAACATGTTCAATGGGCGTAATGATTTGTGGAGTCTTTAACCTTTGTACAGGGTGCGTCAGAATAACCTGACGACTTTAACATGTTATTCACGAGTTTCGAAATTTCTCATGTAATTTATTTTTCACGGATGTTTAAAAAATATTAGATAAAAATCTCATATTTATATACACAATTTAGCCGTAGTCCACTAATTTAAATAGACTCATATTTTGTTTTTGCCAAATGTTTACGCCATAATTAAAATCGCCACCAAGAAAAACAACGATACGTTTTTCCGGTCTCGCACAGAACCCACCAAGCAAAGTTTATCTCAAAATGACATTTTCTATACCCTGTAACTCGTCTCTGTTTCGGCTTGGCTGACTAACGAATTTTTGAAAAATAGGTTCTATTTGCTGTCAACTATCCACCATATTCTGGGGGTGCCATCATTTAAACAAAAACAATGATCCGTGATATTCCACATCGAGTCCCAACCTTGACAATATTAATTCTATATTAGGATCACACTCTCCTATTCAAATCTCTCACCCTTCACTTCTTGTTGGGTGGGTGTGTAACAATTGAAAATGTCACGAGAATAATTATTATTGTTTGAAATAAATGTTGCTCATTGGACCCCCCCCCCCCCCCNCCCCCCCCCCCCAAACACCCTTCTGATTATTATCTGTTTTATAGTATGAAAATAAATCTATGTAATCTGTAATAGAAATCTTGTTCTACACAGTTCCCCCTTCCCCTTATTCTGTTGTTTTCCCCTCCTGCCCCCCCTCCCCTCATATATTTTCTCTGTCTATTTATTACAGCCTGTTCTTGGTCCATTTCATTCCCATTAACTATCAAGCTCCCACCTCACCCACTTTTATTTGAACTGTATAGGAGAGGTATATCCATTATTTCATTTTAGAAATTTTTGACTTTTTGTTGGTATATACTAGTAGGCTGCGCCTGGTGCCTCAGGGACATGGCCGTTCTTGTGCTAATAGTGTTCTCTAGTAGGCTGCGCCCGCTTCGCCTGGTGCCTCAGGGACATGACCGTTTCCGTGCTAATAGTGTTCTCTAGTAGGCTGCGCCCGCTTCGCCTGGCGCCTCAGGGATATGGCCGTTCCCGTGCTAATAGTGTTCTATGATTTTCCATACAAAAATAGAAAAATCGGCTGTAACTCGAAACGGTTGCAAAAAGTTTTGAATTTAGATATTTTTTTTGAGGCCTCGACCTGGGGGAAATTCAGAAAATTTGATTCTCAATTTTTTGAAAGGCTAAACTAATTGTCTAGCCATTTCGGTTAAAGAATTATAGTTTTGTTTAAATTTTACTTTGCCCGATCCCGGATTCTGTAAGTATGGGATGACTGTAATTTTTTTATCAATCTAAATTTTAAGGATTAAGAGGCAACCGAAATCTTTTTCGCGGCAACCTAAATATGTTTACCTAGCGATTCGATTTAAGATATCGGATCGTGACAAAAATCGGAAAATTTTGCAAAAAAATTGGCCGGAATTCAAAAACAACCCGACATTTTTTTTACTCTAAAACCTTCCTCGGGAATGACACTGTCTATTGGTGAAAACCGCATACAAATCCATTCAGTGACATTCCTCGGGAATCATACGGTCTATTGGTGAAAACGCAGAAAAATCCATTCAGTGATATTCCTCGGGAATCACACGGTCTACTGGTGAAAACCGCATAAAAATCCATTCAGTGACATTCTAATTTGATTCTCATAAATTTTTCGAAAGGCTAAAACTAATTGTCTAGCCATTTCGGCTAAACTATTATAGTTTTGTTTAAATTTTACTTTGCCCGATCCCGGATTCTGTAAGTATGGCTGGTATTATTTTATCAACCCAAATTAAGGTTTAAGAGGCAACCGAAATCTTTTTCACTTTAAATGGATATGTTTTACCTAGCGATTCGATTTAAGATATCGAATCGCGACAAAAATCGGAAAATTTGGCAAAAAAATTGGTCGGAATTCAAAAACAACCCGACATTTTTTACACTAAAACCTTCCTCGAGAAACACACGGTCTATTGGTGAAAACCGCATAAAAATACACTCAGTGTGATTCCTCGGGAATGACACTGTCTATTGGTGAAAACCGCATAAAAATCCATTCAGTGTGATTCCTCGGGAATGTCACTGCCTATTGGTAAAAACCTCATAAAAATCCATTCAGCGTGATTCCTCGGGAATGACACTGTCTATTGGTAAAAACCGCATAAAAATCCATTCAGTGTGATTCCTCGGGAATGACACTGTCTATTGGTAAAAACCGCATAACAATACATTCAGTGTGATTCCTCGGGAATGACACTGTCTATTGGTGAAAACCGCATAAAAATCCATTCAGTAACATTCCTCAGGAATCACACAGTCTATTGGTGAAAACGGCATAAAAATCCATTCAGTGGCATTCCTCGGGAATGACACTGTCTATTTGTAAAAACCTCATAAAAATACTTTCAGTATGATTCCTAGGGAATGACACTGTCTGTTGGTAAAAACCGCATAAAAATACATTCAGTGTGATTCCTCGGGAATGACTGGTAAAAACCGCATAAAAATACATTCAGTGTGATTCCTCGGGAATGACACTGTCTATTGGTAAAAACCGCATAAAAATACATTCAGTGAGATTCCTCTAAAAATACATTCAGTATGATTCCTCGGGAATGACACTGTCTATTGGCAAAAACCTCATAAAAATCCATTCAGTGTGATTCCTCGGGAATGACACTGTCTATTGGCAAAAACCTCATAAAAATACATTCAGTGTGATTCCTCGGGAATGACACTGTCTATTGGTAAAAACCTCATAAAAATCCATTCAGTGTGATTCCTCGGGAATGACACTGTCTATTGGTAAAAACCTCGTAAAAATCCATTCAGTTGTATCCGCTGAGTTTTATAGCAAACATACAGACGCGGATTGGGCCTTCCTTTTAATTATATGTGATGTAAGGATTCATACAAAGTCCTTCTTGCGTAGGACGTTGGTTCAATAATAAGCTGAGGCAGGATTTTCTCCATTAATTTGAGTATTTGTCCACATAAAAATAGGGTTCCAAGGATCAGGGCCCTTTCAAGAGAGTTTTCTTTTCAATCATTTTGTTTTGTTTACATTTTGAAATTTTCATTTGGCGCAGAGATTTTTTCATATAGGAGTGAAGGAAACATAAAATGGTGCGGACTTCGGGCAGTGCAAAATAAAAGTACATTGGGCGCAGGGCCGGCTCAAGAGAATTTGCCGCCCTAGGCAAAATGAATTTTGCCGCCCCCTGAATATAATATTTAATTTGTTCGTTAATTAATATAAATAGTAAAAGTACTCATATTCATATTTTTAATGATAATACTGAATAGTTATCCCTCCTAGTAGTGAAATTCATGATTTTTGCACAAATTTCAATCAAAATCTGGCCATGAATTTTCCTCTGGTTAATATTGAACAATTCAGAGTCATATATATTTACAACAGAAATAATGGACACTAAACCTTTTTGTTAAATCCACACAATTTTAATTAGAATTTTTCAAGTGTATATGTGTGGGTTGTAGCCTTTAAGCAACGACAGATTTAGCCGGAGTGTCATACCCCTGGTTTTACTATTGGTTTTTATGATTGATAATTCTTGTTATGAATTATCAATCATATACACAAAAATGCACGTCTATATATATGTATACATTTTTTTCATATCCCGCTGAAAATAAAATTCCATTTTGATTTTGCCGCCCCCTAAATTTGGCCGCCCTAGGCGGTTGCCTATATGGTAGAGCCGGCCCTGCCAAGGATTAGGTGGTGCAAAATTTACCCGGCATTAACCTGGTCTAGTGGTAATCTTCCACTCAGGAATCTATTTTCTAGTTTTGCTCTCGACCCGCCCCCCCCCCCAAATTTATATAATATTCAATAATATTACGTTACGCGTTGCCAAACCAAAGCAACTGCAGCAACGGAGGTAAGAGTAGATGACCTGATATTTTCTGTTTCGTTTAACTTTGGAAACTAAAATAAAACTTTTAATAATTGACGTTGATATCCATGCTACACATGTAACCAAACTTTGGCAGCTGTTGACAGCTTCTCCTTTTTCCACCCTTTATGACAAGACGCCAAAAGTGAGATCTGTAACAGAATAATTTGCGTTTCTATATTCATTAATTATTGTCATCTGACCTTTGACAATATCGGTGTTGTGGACGTCACAGTCTATATTTATTTACACCCCATATCACGCGGGAACCCATTTTCCTATAATATTTGATGTTTCGTTCATAACTTTCTTAGGAAATTCGATCGGTGTTGGACGTCACAGTCTATATTTATTTACACCCCATATCACGCGGGAACCCATTTTCCTATAATATTTGATTTTTCGTTCATAACTTTCTTAGGAAATTCAANTTCAACGTGGTATGATCGTTGGCTCGTTCCAGTTTAAAAAGTTTGGAAATAGATTTTCACGTTTTGACTTAGAAAACTTAATTACCTATCTTTGGTGTACAAATTTGCTTCACAATATAAGAAACATAGAGCAGAGTATATTGACCAATGTACTGTGCTCTCAATAATCGAATTTTATTTCTT
>CM022878.1:482791-498836 GCA_012654025.1 Pachypsylla venusta | reverse complement strand
GGGTTAAATTAAATTCATTTAAACCTTGAACATGATGAAATTTTCATTAAGATTTTTTTTTGTCCCTCTTCAAAAATATCGCCTAGTGTGTACAGTTCTTTATTCAACACTTTACCCACTGTCACACCGCATCATGGGTAAATATTCAGAGAGTTTCTCCACTTTCAATTCTTTCCATTCGTTATGATTTGCACTTTAACTGTAAAAGTTCAAAATTAAGACAAACTCCACTGTTATAAAATGCTCTAGATTCTAGACTGACGCAAAATACTACTCAGGAGATTCTTCCCCTGATCCACAATCTGTTGTCTGTGGCCTAGAAGAGGAAACAGCTATGTACTCACATTCTTTTTGAATGTGAGTCGCTGGAGAATAGAAGATTTACGATATTTTTGCCAATAACGAGACCTGGGTATAAGGGAGGCGAAATTCTGTACTAAATAAGCCATTGGTTAAAAACCCTACTAACTATACCCGACCATTGATATTAAAGTAACCTGAGGAGTGGGACAGGGCCGTAGACAAAAAATCCGGGACCGGGGGGAAAATTTTACGGGTCCCTATGGACAGTAATAAAAGTAAAAGTAGGCAATTCACTTAGTTGATGTGAAAAGCCGTGTACGCTTCTTGTTGGCAACAAATAATTCGATTATCAGATGTTAATGTTTACGAAATATACCAATATTTATGATTGCTGTACAAGCTGAAAGGTCGCACTATATTTTAAAATCAGTGTCCTGCAATAGCAATTGTCCCATATTAGCCCACTATCGCTAAACTTCTGATTTTTTTGTTTGAAAATTTTTCAAAACTTTTAAGTTGATTTATTTATTATTCGGAAAAAAAAACATGAAAAATTTCATTATGATAATTTTCTCACCGGGCCCCTTTGGAAATCCCGGACCTGGGTGGATTCTCCCCTATCCGCCCTCTCGTCGTGCCTGGTGTGGTGACTGTGGGGGAAATTAATTAAATTGTGTTTGATGTGTTACAAGCTTTGTAAGAAATGCAATTTAAATCTCTTTCAACTTTCTTGAATGTCAATTATATTATGGGTGCCGATAATTTTTGGGGGGAGGGGCAACGAGATAGTTCTTTTGGATGAAAGTCACTATAGATGAGTGGTGCCGATGTGGTTGGGGCAGAGGGGGATGTCTTTGTCAAGTCCAATGCACAATTCATTTTACATCAAAAACGTTTTCACTTATCAACTTTACAAATTTGTTTTATGTTTAAACCTTGTTTGTTTACAATAAGAGACAGTCGGGTAGGTTCTCCATCAGCCGCCCCCCTCATCCCTTTCGATGAGATTTATAGTTCATTTTTCGAATGATTCATTTATTGAGTTTACAAATTTGTTTTATGTTTAAACCTTGTTTGTTTACAATAAGAGATAGTCGGGTAGCTTCTCCATCAGCCGCCCCCCTCATCCCTTTCGATGAGATTTATAGTTCATTTTTCGAATGATTCATTTATTGAGTTTACAAATTTGTTTTATGTTTAAACCTTGTTTGTTTACAATAAGAGACAGTCGGGTAGCTTCTCCATCAGCCGCCCCCCTCATCCCTTTCGGTACGTGTCAATATAAATAGAGATGAGATTTATAGTTCATTTTTCGAATGATTCATTTATTGAGTTTACAAATTTGTTTTATGTTTAAACCTTGTTTGTTTACAATAAGAGACAGTCGGGTAGCTTCTCCATCAGCCGCCCCCCTCATCCCTTTCGGTACGTGTCAATATAAATAGAGATGAGATTTATAGTTCATTTTTCGAATGATTCATTTATTGAGTTTACAAATTTGTTTTATGTTTAAACCTTGTTTGTTTACAATAAGAGACAGTCGGGTAGCTTCTCCATCAGCCGCCCCCCCCATCCCTTTCGGTACGTGTCAATATAAATAGAGATGAGATTTATAGTTCATTTTTCGAATGATTCATTTATTGAGTTTACAAATTTGTTTTATGTTTAAACCTTGTTTGTTTACAATAAGAGACAGTCGGGTAGCTTCTCCATCAGCCGCCCCCCCCATCCCTTTCGATGAGATTTATAGTTCATTTTTCGAATGATTCATTTATTGAGTTTACAAATTTGTTTTATGTTTAAACCTTGTTTGTTTACAATAAGAGACAGTCGGGTAGCTTCTCCATCAGCCGCCCCCCTCATACCTTTCGGTACGTGTCAATATAAATAGAGATGAGATTTATAGTTCATTTTTCGAATGATTCATTTATTGAGTTTACAAATATGTTTTATGTTTAAACCCTTGTTTGTTTACAATAAGAGATTGTCGGTCGATTCTCCATCAGCTGTCCCCTCATCCCTTTCGATACGTGTCAATATAAATAGAGATGAGATTTATAGTTCATTTTTCGAATGATTCATTTATTGAGTTTACAAATTTGTTTTATGTTTAATCCTCGATTCACTCATTACTCATTTCATAGCACACCACTAAACCATTCCCTCTGTAGAAATATATAATTGTTCAAGTGAAGCAGCTCATTTGATTCTCTCATTACTCATTTCATAGCACACCAGTAAACCATTCATTCTCTCTATAGAAATATATAATTGTTCAGGTGAAGCAGCTCATTTGATTCACTCATTTCTCATTTCATAGCACACCAGTAAACTATTCATTCTCTCTATAGAAATATATAATTGTTCAAGTGAAGCAGCTCATTTGATTCACTCATTACTCATTTCATCTATAGAAATATATAATTGTTCAGGAATATAATTGCTCTCTATAGAAATATATAATTGTTCAGGTGAAGCAGCTCATTTGATTCACTCATTACTCATTTCATAACACACACCAGTAAACCATTCATTCTCTCTATTGAAATATATAATTGTTCAAGTGAAGCAGCTCATTTGATTCACTCATTACTCTTTTCATCTATAGAAATATATAATTGTTCAGGAATATAATTGCTCTCTGTAGAAATATATAATTGTTCAGGTGAAGGAGCTCATTTGATTCACTCATTACTCATTTCATCTATAGAAATATATAATTGTTCAGGAATATAATTGCTCTCTGTAGAAATATATAATTGTTCAGGTGAAGCAGCTCATTTGATTCACTCATTACTCATTTCATAGCACACCAGTAAACCATTCTCTCCATAGAAATATATAATTGTTTCAAGTGAAGCAGCTCATTTGATTCACTCATTACTCAATTCATAGCACACCAGTAAACCATTCATTCTCTCTATAGAAATATTTAATTGTATTAAAATTCAATCAAATTTGTGTCAATCAATTTGTAAAAAGAGTGATCAAGGGGGTTGAGATGTTGAATCTATGAAGAGTGGTTTCCAACCACTTGGCAGATGGCATCAAACGGTGTGGAAAATGGCGGACGGTTCTTTAAAATTCTTACCTCGGGACTTTTCATAATATTGATGTAGGAGGTCGAATCTTTTGAGGTGAGCCTTTTATTTATTACTGACCGAACGAATTGAGTTCTAGTTTTAACACGACTTTTTTTCTTTTGTTTTTCTATTGGTCTTTTGGACCAGGTTAAATCTCTAAATAGGTAAAATTTGTTATCAATTAGACGCTTTAATTTTTCGTGAACACAAATAGGTACAATTCATTATCGATTAGGCGCTTTAACTTTTCGTGAACACAAATAGGTACAATTCGTTATCGATTAGGCGCTTTACCTTTTTGAACAAAAATAGGTACAATTCGTTATCGATTAGGTGCTTTAACTTTTTGAACAAAAATAGGAACAATTCGTTATCGATTAGGCGCTTTAACTTTTCGTTAAAACAAATAGGTACAATTCGTTATAGATTAGGCGCTTTAATTTTTTGAACAAAAATAGGTACAATTCGTAATCTATTAGGCGCTTTAACTTATCGTTAACACAAATAGGTACAATTCGTTATCGATTAGGCGCTTTAACTTGTCGTTAACACAAATAGGTACAATTCGTTATCGATTAGGTGCTTTAACTTTTTGTGAACACAAATAGGTACAATTCGTTATCGATTAGGCGCTTTAATTTTTTGAACAAAAATAGGTACAATTCGTAATCTATTAGGCGCTTTAACTTATCGTTAACACAAATAGGTACAATTCGTTATCGATTAGGCGCTTTAACTTTTCGTGAACACAAATAGGTACAATTCGTTATAGATTAGGTGCTTTAACTTTTTGTGAACACAAATAGGTACAATTCGTTATCGATTAGGCGCTCTAACTTTTCATTAACACAAATAGGTACAATTCGTTATCGATTAGGCGCTTTAACTTTTTGTGAACACAAATAGGTACAATTCGTTATAGATTAAGTGCTTTAACTTTTTGTGAACACAAATAGGTACAATTCGTTATCGATTAGGCGCTTTAACTTTTCATTAACACAAATAGGTACAATTCATTATCGATTAGGCGCTTTAACTTTTCGTTAACACAAATAGGTACAATTCATTAACGATTAGGCGCTTTAACTTTTCATTAACACAAATAGGTACAGTTCGTTATAGATTAGGTTCTGTAACTTTTCGTTAACTCAGATAGGTACAACATTTTCCAATCGAAATGTTTGAGAACCCCTGGTTGTCAAGTTGAAGAAGAGTAAATGGAGTGAGACATTAAAAACAAGGTTTCAAAGTGGTTTTCAGTGGAGTACAGGGGAGGTAGAGGGTGGTGAAATTATTGTAAAACAAACGTATTATAAACTATTTTGAAAGTTTTAGGATTTTAGTGGACGGGTGAGAAGTCAATTTTGTCAGCATATACATAGTATAGCTCTCAGTGAGTATTCATGGGTGAGGCCACTCCCCATTTTAAGTCTTTTTTTTTTTTTTTTAAATGATATGTTTTTCAAATGTCAACCCAGAAATGTCGAAATATCTAGTATAAGTTGTCAAAGCGCGGGCCCTCTAAAGCGCGGGGCCCGTAACACGTGCTACAAGTGCTACTATTGTTAATGTCTTTATGCGGCCATCCGATATCGATATTTTTCCCGCTATCGATATCGCGATATTATCGCAAAGGAGATATCGGCAATATCGAAAGAAATCGATTCGAATTCCAGTTTAAAAAGTTAAGATGTGAGAATTGAAGCTTAATTTAAACTTTGCTAGCTTAGTTTATGGATTATGATTACTTAAAAAACAGCAAATGGAATGCAAAATAATAATAGATACAACACACAACACAAGGAATTTATTTGTTTTAAAGGTTATGCTTTGTCACAAATGTCACAGTGCACTTCCTAGGGGCGTACACAAGGGGGGGGGCTGGCCGGCTATAGCCCCCCTCCGAATTTTTTTTTCGGGATAAGCCATCAAATGTGTGCGGCGAGTGTATATCATCTAACCCTGTGCTTCTTTTTCAATGTCACGCAGAAAACACTTTTTGGGATACTTACATAACAAAGTGCAAAGTAAGGACGATTTTTTTCTACCTTCCTTATCCTATAAAAAGGAAAGTATTGTAATGGGCTGAAATTGCCAAAACACGTTTTGGGGTCCAAATCTCAAAAGAGCCCAAATCTCGAGTTCTTTAAATTTTAAGCCTACTATATATTCATATCAATTTCATACAACTTATAATTGAAAAAAATGTAACTAACAATAATTTAGCCACCAAAATTATTGTAAAAATTGGAAAATTTTTGAAAATTGTATTTGAATAATTATATTCCAAAAATTTTTAAAATCAAGACCAAAATCAGAAGAACATCTGAAATCAATGTATGACATTATCACGGAGATGGCGCACTGGACGGTCGCGTCGCTCCGTGATATTAATTTAGAATTCTGAATTATTGTATGTATGTATGTATGTCATAAACAAACTGCGACTTTCGTTGCGAAAAATTATCAATAATAATCAATTTCATACAAGAAATTTAATTTAAAACTTAGGTTGAAGTTTAATATTATATTCCCAAGTATGACATTGGTCATTCAAAACGGGCGTTTTACCTTCCGAACGCACGTAAACACCCACATAGAACAACCTCGCTGGACGTTGCTTATCTTCAGTAGTCTAGCACGAACTGTTGTATTCAACGTGCTATAGACGTGCTGGCTACATTTGACTTTAATGCATAACACAATCAAGGTGAATTATCAACGATCATACCACGTTGAATACACCAGTTCTCGTTAGATCACTGAAGTTAAGCAACGTCGGCCGTGGTCAGTACTTGGATGGGTGACTGCTTGGGAACACTACGTATCGTTGGCTCATTTTTTCGGCCCAACCCAGGCTGTGTGATGTCAATGTGGGTAGCTGGTTTGTAAGTTTCCAGCGAATGGAGGGTAAAACCCTTGTCTTGAATGACCAATAGATGTTAAAGAGACGTTAAGCCAAATTAAAAAAAAAAATCAAGGTGTACTATATTGTTAATTGCACGAACGTAAATATCACATAGAGGAGTGATTTTCGTTGACTCCCGGTCAGAATTTCCATCCCTGCTTTTATATTTTTCACTCTCTAAGTTAATTCAGTTACGATGCTGGTAAGGAGGGGACGTCTCGAGGGGATTATTTCCAAGAATGACTCAATGCCGCTGGCCAAAAGTAAAAATAAAATGAAAGAAAAGGGTGCTATGGTTTTAAAAGGAAAATGGGGCTTTTGTATTTTTTTGAGGATTTTCAATTTTCTTTCTTAATCTTTTGAACCATGCTATGGCAATACGTATACTTTACAGAGCTCATTTTACAGGCGAACTTTTTGAGAAACGTTGATTGGTTTTTTTTTTTTTTTTTTGAACAATCTGATTTTTGCTTTTTTGTTGACAATGGAAAATCTTCCCTTTATCCCGACCCGGTTTCAATTTCCGCGCATGGCGTCACAAGTGCACCATTGGCAATAACTTTACGTATTAGATTGCACCCAAAAGTTTCGGCACATATATATAGTTAGACACACACAAAATGTGACATACATATCGAATTTCTCAAAGTCTCTTAAGCAAGCAGGAATACTAAAAACCACTAAAAAAAACGCAACATCGATTGTACCAAAAAAATTTGGGGCACAATTAGACCCCAAACGGAACCTAATATGTACCAAGTTTCGTCCAAATTGATGGTCAACTGTAAGTGGCCAAAGTGCCCTTCATGGTGTACGGTGCGGCGTATATGTGCCAGAAAAACGGATTTTTTACTGCATTTTTGGATTCTATACGTACCTTGAAACGAGAAATATAAAATTTTGAGGGGGGGGGGGGGTTTTTTTTNTTTTTTGTGAAGGAAAAGTTACAGACATAAACAAAATACACAATTTGTAAGTTTTAATTCTTTTTTTTTTTAAATTTGGTTTAACGTCTCTTTAACATCTATTGCTAATTCAAGACGGGGGGTTTTACCCTCCACTCGCTGGAAACTTGCGAACCATCTACCCACATTGAACTCACCCAGCCCGGGTTGGGCCAGAAAAAAGAGCCAACGATNAGAGAGAGAGAGAGAGAGAGAGAGAGAGAGAGAGAGAGAAAGTAACAAATTACGTTATGTTCCTGTTTTGTTATGATTGCGAGCCAAACATAATTAGTTTGAATTAAAAAGTTTTGAATAAATGAACGAAAAAACGGTAAACTTTTAAGGAGAAAATATTGTAATTTTGAAAGGGTTGCATTTCAGTGGCGGGAAGTGGATAGCTCCTCCGGGATATCCTATTGATCAATGATTGCTTGGAGATGGAGGTTTCTAACCTAACCTGATCAAATGATTTCTTGGAGATGAAGGTTTCTAACTTAACCTGATCAATGATTTCTTCGAGATGAAGGTTTCTAACCTAACCTAACTTAACCTGATCAATGATTTCTTCGAGATGAAGATTTCTAACCTAACCTAACTTAACACGTTCCAGAATCTCTCACATCACAGATGAAATCCACAATGTCGAGGAGTGGGAAGTAATACCTCAACAAGAAATACGCAATGTAATCAATGACATGCCAAAGCGTGTGGAAGATACCCTTAGAGCCAGAGGAGGCAACAGAAGGTTTCTTTATTTTGAAAGGGTTGGATTTCAGTGGCGTCTCGTATGGGAAGTGGACAGCTCCTCCGGGATATCCTATTGATCAATGATTTCTTGGACATGAAGGTATCCAGATAAACGTCAGCCTTAATGGGCTTTTTGTGCAATGTAATAATTTGTAGACCGATTTTTAGCCCACATTTTTTGGGATAAAATTTATAGTGATATGAGGATTGAATTTTTTCTGAATCAATTCAATGAACTTCGCTCTTATTCGCAGTGTATTCCGAATCAATTATTCACTGTTCTAACCAAATTCTTAATATTTTGTCAAAATTCCTCAGAGCGAAATTAAAGCTTCATATTTCCGTTAAAAAAATTGTGATTCTTGATTTCCAAAACACCCCCTCTATTAGAGAAGAACTTATCTTAAACTGAGTCTATAGAAGGCAAGAAAATTTAGTTCATTGCTGAATGAACTAAATATATAAGTCCGCCGTGTTATCACTGATCCACTGAGGCCGCCACTGACCCAATGATGTTNTCCGATTGTTTGTTGTTTACTGAACGAAAATTATGTTTTTTTTTCTTTCTGATAACGATTAATTGTGATATCTTTTTAATGTATTCACCGAAGTTGGGGACGTTTATTTGGTAGATACCACTTCTGTCAATTGGTTTTATTATGTCTTTCTGATCAAATAAGTTGTTTTTAAAATTAGCACTCGAAAAGAGTCGAGATCGAGAGTCGACTCATGGAGTCGACTCATATTGAGGAGTCGAGTCGAGCGAGTCGACTCATGTAAGTGAGTCGAAAATCCCATCCCTACTAACTTGTCAAATTTTTACTCTAGAAAAATAATAAACATTACATTTTGAGGGAGATTAAAATCTGCATTTTTATCATTTTCTCTCTTTCCCGCTTTAGGGGGGATGGGGGGGTATTCTTAATGTTGGTGCATTATTTGTTAACCATAGGTAACGTGAAAATACATATAGCATTCATGGGTATGACTCCGGGGAGAACCGTAGGGTCCCCTAGTTGTGGGGATTTTTGTCGCGTGCGGCGTGACACATCGCGGGAAAAATCCCACCAACCATATTTTTAATTTTTCCACTTCTCTTTTGTTTTGTTTTTAACTTTTTATGTTTACTTGTTAGATTTATTGACATATTTTAACCCCCTCGAAAGGTTAGGAAACGTTTTTACGGCTATATGCCTTTATTGCTTGAACAACTTTTTTTTCCCCAAATGGGAAAAATATTTTGAACGTGGGATTTTTCCCTTGTTTGAGGACCCTACGGTTTTCTCCTAAGTCGGACCCTAGCATTCATACACAACGAAAAAAAAATCATTGAGAATAGTAGTTTTCTGAGAAAATAAGAAAATCAAGGTGGGCGGGTAATTTTGGACATGAGGGATCATGAAGATCTTGATACAATATTTTACTTGAAAGTGCCAGCATTGAAATTTCGTAGCTCTGGCTCTGGTTGTCCGTTTTTCAAACTTTTTAGAAATCTTAAGGTATTATTTTGTTCTAAGAAATGTAAAGTTGTAATTAAAATATTAAATGTAATTAATATAGATATAGTAATTTTCAACCTTCATTAAAATATTAAAGTTGTAATTGAACAAAAGTTGGCAATTGTTTTACCCTGTAAATTAAAGCTCCAACAAGAGGATAAAGTTTAATGAATTTTACTACTTTTCTGCAGACCCCTCTTTCCCAGTGGGCACTTTGGGTAAGTGCCCATCGCGCCGCGATCCATAGGCCCCCCTCAGATCAAATACAAAGTCACTAGTTCCTGTCAGATCACCAAACGATAACCAATATTTTGAAGAAGTGATTAACTAGTTTGCCCATCTGAAATCTAGAAGGGTCTCTTCAAATAACATAGATTTTTAAGCACTAACCTGTAAATGCTAAAAAAGTTACTTTTGTGGACTATATTACATTTATCGGGACCAGACAGATACTGTTATTTTTTTTCTGAGCAACTAACCTAACTTAAAATATAATTAGTTGAAAATAGAAAGTTAATTTTCACGAATAAATGGTGGAAAATACGAGAAAACTCACTTCTAAATGTATAATTCACAATTTTATTGCTTGAAAATCGACGAAACTTTGGAGAAANTACATCTCGTCGGATAAAATTGAGTGATTTTCAGTACATTTCTTCGGATAAAATTGAGTGATTTTCAGTACATCTCGTCGGATAAAATTGAGTGATTTTCAGTACATTTCTTCGGATAAAATTGAGTGATTTTCAGTACATCTCGTCGGATAAAATTGAGTGATTTTCAGTACATTTCTTCGGATAAAATTGAGTGATTTTCAGTACATCTCGTCGGATAAAATTGAGTGATTTTCAGTACATTTCTTCGGATAAAATTGAGTGATTTTCAGTACATCTCGTCGGATAAAATTGAGTGATTTTCAGTACATTTCTTCGGATAAAATTGAGTGATTTTCAGTACATCTCGTCGGATAAAATTGAGTGATTTTCAGTACATTTCTTCGGATAAAATTGAGTGATTTTCAGTACATCTCGTCGGATAAAATTGAGTGATTTTCAGTACATTTCTTCGGATAAAATTGAGTGATTTTCAGTACATCTCGTCGGATAAAATTGAGTGATTTTCAGTACATTTCTTCGGATAAAATTGAGTGATTTTCAGTACATCTCGTCGGATAAAATTGAGTGATTTTCAGTACATTTCTTCGGATAAAATTGAGTGATTTTCAGTACATCTCGTCGGATAAAATTGAGTGATTTTCAGTACATTTCTTCGGATAAAATTGAGTGATTTTCAGTACGTTTCTCCGAATAAAATTGAGTGATTTTCAGTACGTTTCTCCGAATAAAATTGAGCTATTTTTAGTACATTCCTCCGGATAAAATTGAGCTATTTTTAGTACCTTTCTTTGGATAAAATTCAGTGATTGTTAATACTTTTCTTCGGATAAATTTTAGTGTTTTTTAGTACTTTTCTTCGGATAAAATTGAGTGATTTTCATTACATTTCTTCGGATAAAATTGAGTGATTTTCATTACATTTCTTCGGATAAAATTGAGTGATTTTCATTACATTTCTTCGGATAAAATTGAGTGATTTTCATTACATTTCTTCGGATAAAATTGAGTGATTTTCATTACATTTCTTCGGATAAAATTGAGTGATTTTCATTACATTTCTTCGGATAAAATTGAGTGATTTTCATTACATTTCTTCGGATAAAATTGAGTGATTTTCATTACATTTCTTCGGATAAAATTGAGTGATTTTCATTACATTTCTTCGGATAAAATTGAGTGATTTTCATTACATTTCTTCGGATAAAATTGAGTGATTTTCATTACATTTCTTCGGATAAAATTGAGTGATTTTCATTACATTTCTTCGGATAAAATTGAGTGATTTTCATTACATTTCTTCGGATAAAATTGAGTGATTTTCATTACATTTCTTCGGATAAAATTGAGTGATTTTCATTACATTTCTTCGGATAAAATTGAGTGATTTTCATTACATTTCTTCGGATAAAATTGAGTGATTTTCATTACATTTCTTCGGATAAAATTGAGTGATTTTCATTACATTTCTTCGGATAAAATTGAGTGATTTTCATTACATTTCTTCGGATAAAATTGAGTGATTTTCATTACATTTCTTCGGATAAAATTGAGTGATTTTCATTACATTTCTTCGGATAAAATTGAGTGATTTTCATTACATTTCTTCGGATAAAATTGAGTGATTTTCATTACATTTCTTCGGATAAAATTGAGTGATTTTCATTACATTTCTTCGGATAAAATTGAGTGATTTTCATTACATTTCTTCGGATAAAATTGAGTGATTTTCATTACATTTCTTCGGATAAAATTGAGTGATTTTCATTACATTTCTTCGGATAAAATTGAGTGATTTTCATTACATTTCTTCGGATAAAATTGAGTGATTTTCATTACATTTCTTCGGATAAAATTGAGTGATTTTCATTACATTTCTTCGGATAAAATTGAGTGATTTTCATTACATTTCTTCGGATAAAATTGAGTGATTTTCATTACANTGTTGACGGACTTTATGTTCACCCTGTATATTATATTCCATATTCTAAGATAGGTGTTGACGGACTTTATGTTCACCCTGTATATTATATTCCATATACTAAGATAGTTGTTGATGGACTATGTTCACCCTGTATATTTTATTCCATATACTAAGATAGGTGTTGATGGACTATGATTACCCTGTATATTTTATTCCATATACTAAGATAGGTGTAGATGGACTATGTTTACCCTGTATATTATATTCCATATTCTAAGATGGGTGTTGACGGACTTTATGTTCACTCTGTATATTATATTCCATATCCTAAGATATGTGTTGACGGACTTTATGTTCACCCTGTATATTATATTCCATATTCTAAGATATGTGTTGACGGACTTTATGTTCACCCTGTATATTACATTCTATATTCCAAGATAGGTGTTGACGGACTTTATGTTCACCCTGTATATTATATTCTATGTTCACCCTGTATATTATGTTCCATATTCTGGGATAGGTGTTGACGCACTTTATGTTCACCTTGTATATTATATTCCATATTCCTTGCTAGTTCTTTCTTTTAAAGGAAGTATTAGGGTTTTTGTTTTCTTTACACCACCGAAAGATTTTTCATTCAATTAGCCGTGACTGATTAGTTTTGGAAATTAAATTATTTTTCATTTTTTCTCCTCTTTTTTTCAAGGAACCAAACAAAACTTTTCATTTTATTTCTATCTGTTGCGAGTTTTATTTTTTTTCTTAGAAATCTTTTCAATTTGGTTTGAAAATAAAAACGTGTTGGCTTTATATAGACAATGTGGAAAAGATATAAGAAATTGTGGAAGCCTTGGTGGATATAGTAATAGACAGAGGAAAAGTAGGAAAAGACGACTTAGAGTGGTTTTCAGATAGAATTGGGTAAACCGGAAGTATTTTTGAGTTAGCTGAACTCAAGTGATGATAAGGAAATTGTGGAAGCCTTGGTGGATATAGTAATAGACAGAAGAAAAGACGACTTAGAGTGGTTTTCAGATAGAATTGGGTAAACCAGAAGTATTTTTAAGTTAGCTGTACTCAAGTGATGATAGGGAAATTGTGGAAGCCTTGGTGGATATAGTAATAGACAGAGGAAAAGACGACTTAGAGTGGTTTTCAGATAGAATTGGGTAACCCAGAAGTATTTTTGATGAAATCATCCATTATTTTGGAGTCTATTATTTTGGAGAAGGATCGACTCCATTATTTTGGAGAAGGGTAGACTTTTATATAGTGGCTTATTAAACAACATAAATATATAGAGAGATCATCAAGTCCATTATTTGTGGAGAAGGATCGACTTTTATATAGTGGCTTATTAAACAACATAAATATATAGAGTGATCATCAAGTCCGAAATCATCAAGTCCATTATTTGTGGGGAAGGATCGACTATTATATAGTGGCTTATTAAACAACATATATATATATATATAGAGTGATCATCAAGTCCGAAATCATCAAGTCCATTATTTATGGGGAAGAATCGACTTTTATATAGTGGCTTATTACCTAAAGTAAATATATAGAGTGATCATCAAGTCCGAAATCATCAAGTCCATTATTTTGGTGAAGGATCGACTTTTATATAGTGGATTATTAAACAACATAAATATATAGAGAGATCATGAAGTCCGAAATCATCAAGTCCATTATTTGTGGAGAAGGATCGACTTTTATATAGTGGTTTATTAAACAACATAAATATATAGAGAGATCATGAAGTCCAAAATCATCAAGTCCATTATTTGTGGGGAAAAATCGACTTTTATATAGTGGCTTATTAAACAAAATAAATATATAGAGTGATCATGAAGTCCAAAATCATCAAGTCCATTATTTGTGGGGAAAAATCGACCTTTATATAGTGGCTTATTACCTAAAATAAATATATAGAGTGATCATCAAGTCCGAAATCATCAAGTCCATTATTTGTGGTAATACCTTTGCAGAAAATGTCCTAAGATAAGAACTAAACAGCCACCTAAAAATGTCTCGCTTTGAGTTGATATGTTGTCGCGAGAAAATTAAAGATATCGGACCATGACTGTCCAATTTTGGAGAAGAAATTAGAAATTTGGCAGTAACTCGAAAACGGTTTGAAATATTTTAGTTCTGGGGTCGTAAACCCTGTTTTTGAGGGAGGGTTCATTCCTATCAATTTTTCGCTATCTGCTAACGTTTGGGCTGTGTTATTGTAACAGACAACCCCCCATACATAGTTACATACATATAAATTTCTGATTTATATATTAGGTATTAAGATTTATTTGTTAACTTTTTCTTGTTTTCTGACTCAACGAACTAAAATAGTTACACTTCGTTTTAGGACTCAAGATTCCCTCCCACTTTTAACCCAATTCTGGTGTATCATATTTTATCCAAACTCCTCAGAACGAAACGCTGACATTAAATATTTTCGTTGAAAAAATGTGAATCTTGCTTTTAAATATAAAAAACACCCTCTATATTAGACAAGGAAGTTCGTTAAATTGTGTCAGAATGCAATGAAATAGAGCTAGGTAATTGTTGAATATTGATTCTAAACTTATTAGAAAGTTTGGAAATATTTATACATACTAAATATCTATATTATTTTTTTTCTTTTTCCACATCTATGTGTGACATATCCATTTAGATTTCAATTCTCTTTTCATTTTTAAAAACATGAAACTATATCATTGATTGAAAAGAAATGTATACTTTTTTTCAATTTAGGAATTGAGATCAAATTGAACAAACATATATTTAAAACTATATTCAATCAAACTGATGAGATGGGGGGGGGGAGGACCCAAATGAAAAGCAAAAGAAATAAAGAATGACTTTCTTCTCTCAATGTTTCCAAATGAGTTGAATGGCAATATAATAGTGGGGTATGAATCAGGGGCGGATTTAAGGCTAATATCTGCGGTGCAGCACTTTGGGAGGGGATACTTCCGGAGGCTATGGAATACCCCCAGACACAGGGAGGGGGTTAGGGGGCGCCCCCGTGAAATTTTTTGAATAATCAGGAGTCACAAAATATGAAAATCTGTGCTCTAAAACTGCAATGTTGTTTCTTACACATAAGTGACTAAAACTATAATATTTTTTAAGAACATCATGCAATTTGTAAATGCTGGAAATTATAAAAAACATTCAAATTAACGTGAGATGAGCTTTACGGTCATTGTAAAATGGCCGACGTGTCTCGCTGGCCCATCCGCGGATGTGGCATATAGTTAGTGGCTGTGAATAGAGCGTTCGTAGCTGCATTTTTACTGTCCCCCTGGACAGTTTTGTAAAATGCAAAATAAACCTTGTTCTTGGGCCAGCTGATGTAAACAAGATAGACAATTGATGAGGGGAGTGCGGGGCGTTGTTATGACGTTATATATGTGGAATGTTTTATTTGAATTCATAAAATCATTATGTCTGATTGAATTTATAAAATCAAAATGAGAAAAATGCTCATGCCATAATATAGTTTATTTATTTATCGTATGGCATAATATAGTTAATGGCGGATTACTGTATAAATATTCAAACTTGATCTTGCCAAGGGGTGGGGGGGCTGTCGCCAACCGCGCCCCCTTTAAATTCGCCCCTTGTATGAATGACTTTTGTTTAAACAATCAGTGTGTGTTCACAATATTAGAAGAGAGATTGGTTTGTATAAAGAATGACTTTCTTCTCTCAATGTTGTCAAATGAGATGAATGAATGACAATATAATAGGAGGGTATGAATGACTTTTGTTTAAACAATCAGTGTGTGTTCACAATATGAGAAGAGAGATTGGTTTGTATAAAGAATGACTTTCTTCTCTCAATGTTGTCAAATGAGATGAATGAATGACAATATAATAGGAGGGTATGAATGACTTTTGTTTAAACAATCAGTGTGTGTTCACAATATTAGAAGAGTGATTGGTTTGTATAAAGAATGACTTTCTTATGAATGACTTTTGTTTAAACAATCAGTGTGTGTTCACAATATT
>CM022878.1:452613-464623 GCA_012654025.1 Pachypsylla venusta | reverse complement strand
CATTTAAGACATATTTTGCAAAATTGTGACCAGTCATTCCAGGGTTACAGGTTAGAATCCGAGATTGGACAAAATGAAATTTAGACAATACTAATAGTTCCAAAACGGTAAGAGATATAGAAAAATTGATAGGAATGGACCCCCCCAAAACCATAGACTTAGACTACAGAAACATTATCAATGTTCAAAAATATACAACCGTTTTCGAGTTACGGCCGATTTTTCGATTTTTGAATAGAAAAACATAGTTTATAGATAAGGAAAGTCGTGTGATGTTCACACCAGATTTTTATGTTTAGAAATTTGCATGATTATTAAAGTTAAGAGTTTCCCAGGCGTATGTTTATGACTTATTCAAACTTCTCGTACTTCATCGTCGTCGAAATTGAGTAAGGTCACTGAACCACTATTATTCCAGCCCTTCACCAAAAAACTGTAAACTGAAAGTTTTTTTTTTTTTTTAGAAGTCGAAATATAGTAGCATAATTTATATTATTATTATTTTAGTCGAGTCGGGAATAGCACAATCAGAGTCAAGTAGGGAGTGGGAGAGTAAAGAAGAGGGAGGTTTGAACATTTTCAAATTTCCGCTTTTAAATTACAATTGAATTCTCACTTGAACTCTATATCTCGCTTCACTTATCATTATATTGGTGTTTGCCTTCTTGGAGAGATTCAAAATGGAAGCTGTGCAAATGATTGTGTGAGGGTCTATTATTAATCAATGATTTAAGGGCAGACAAAGAGTGAAAATGAGATTCCATTATGTATAGCCTTTGAAAGGATGTCCGGTTGCCGTCAAATGTGTGGATCTTGTCAAATGTTTACTATATTAGTTTTGTGAACTTCACACTTGAACTCTACATCTTGCTTCACTTATCATATTTCAGGGTTTCTACCAGACTGGAAATCCTGAAATGCCTGGAATTGTCAGGGAATTTTAGGAGACTGGAAAAGTCAGGGAATTTAGGAAAAAAACGCCAAAAGTCAGGGAATTTTTCAAATTGTGTTTTTTTTATTATCTCAATAGCTTATTTAAGGGCAGACAATTTTTAATAGAATTTATCTATACTTATAAAACGCAAAGCCCAGTTGGTATACTGACTGACTGATAATCAACGTAGCTCCACGATGGCTAAACCTAGAGACTTGAAAATTGGCACGCAGGTTCCTTTTAGTATGTAGGTGCGTAATAAGAAAGGAAAAAAATCGAAAGTTCAAGTGGGAGCAAGTTACCGCCAAAAATGACGCTTTTTAGCGGGTCTTTTTGTATTTTTAAATTTATAAATGGGTGAACATGTTTTTCCTGAAAAATTTCGCCCGCGGCGCTTATTATCGTTTTCCTCTAAAAATTTTGGTATACATGTTTAGGGTATGAAGGAAATTTGCTGTATAGTTTTTGGTGGCCCTGGACCCCAATATTGTGTTTTTTGAAGGCAGATGGGGGGGAGTCAAAATCTTGAAAATATACACTGGAAAATCTGGAAAAGTAGACTCAAAAACCTGGAAAAGTAAGGGAATTTCACTTTGACGATTTGGTAGACACCCTTTATTTGTGTTTGCCTTCTTGGAGAGATTCAAAAAATGGATAAACAGTGTTCTGACATAGCCCCCCAGTCCTCCCCCCAAAGCACCCCCTTGATCAAATTTTATTCATCCACTCAGTTTGGGAGTATTCTTGGTAATCCTCCACTCACATGGTATACCCGGTATATGCCAAACCATCTGTTCGAGCGGAATTCATACCCACATACCTTCTCATTTTGAGAAGATAAACAGTGTTCTGACATAGCCCCCCAGTCCTCCCCTCAACCCCCCCCCCCCCTCCGAAACGATACATTTTTTTATTTTTTTTTATTCACAAACGACCTTTGTTTATAAAATACCAACATGACATATCGTCGCGCCGTGTCTTTTGAACAAGAAAAATGCCTTTAAGGAATATTTTTTTATTTTATGTTGGTAGTGGAATTAAAACACCATGAATTGTAAATTTTATTGAAAGGTTATACCGGCTGAACCAAAATAACTCTGCCAATGTGACATAGGTTTTTATTATTTTCATTCATTCAATAGTGGCATCATCGTATCCGATGGTAGCCAGATCATATATGGATTGGAAGATATTACGCCCTCGGTAATTATTATTTTACTGGCTGAAAATAATACGGGAGCTATTTTTTGGCCAGTTCCAAGCCCCGGGGCACGGATGCTGCCGGACAAACAGATTTTTTATTAGCCAGAAAAATAATAGACCCTATTTGTAACATAGGCAGAGGTTTTTTTCTTGCGTACCTATATGCAAATATGTGTGTGCCATGAAATAACAATGAAGTTGTCGGCGAGCAACGTTATATGGGCTTGCAAATGTTGACCGATTTCATTCTCACGCTAGCAAGAGAAGACACCCAAGAGTTTCGCGGCACCAAATTTGGGTTCTAGGGACCTCAAAACGTATTTTGGCATTGAAAACTCGACATCGAAAAGTTCAGCCCATTACAATTATCACAAGTAGTTCATAAGGTATAAGCTTTCATAAAAAGGATATACAGATTGCGGCAATTAGTTTTCCCACATTTCAAAAAATCGTGGGAGGGGAAGTGATATTCAACACGAAATGACATCTAGTTTTTAGGTGTCGCAATAGTTTGGTCACGTGACCATCGTGCGTTCCTTGTCGAGGTGTTTTTTTAAAAAAAAGTGAATCCATTATAGCCATTCGGAGAGCGTTCCGCACAAGGTATGGTTTGTACTCCACAGATCCAGTTCCTGATTGAAAAACAATTTTGCGGTGGGTTCACAACTTTAGGACCACATCTTCAGCTTTAGGCTGTTTGTGGATGCGGCCCATGTTTCCCGGTCACGTAATCTCCTTACAGCATGACATGCCGTGGGCCCCTTGCCCGCCTGATTTGAGGCGCCAACCGCGGGGGTAAAGGGCGCGCCCATCGAATATTATCACATTTCATCACTGTTCCTCGGTATCGGTAAATTTGCGATGGCTGAAATTTGGTATGTAGATTCGCTTTATGTTCTAGATATGCGGAAGAAAGGATTTTTTTAATATTCCAACTTCTTCCTGTAGGTTTACCTCAAGGCTGAGGTCTTCAAACATCGCCCGGAGACCTTTGAAGAGTTAAAGGAGGCAATTCTGGAAGAAATCATTCAAATTGATGCTGGTATGATGGAAACTTCCACAAAAGACTCCAAATGTGTATCTCTCGCCAAGGTCGTCATTTGGACGACATTATTTTCAAAACATAGGCGAAAAAAAACTAGAACACACAAGCTTACAGAATACAAAATAATTTTTCAAATATCTCATTTCGTTTTTATTTACTAACTCTTTCAAATGTGTAAATACTAGTTGCCGCTCCCTGTATTATGAACCTGTAATAAATAACTTTACAATACGGAGAAAAATAAGGTAAAAAAAAAAAAAAAAATGCCGATCTACGTCGCCGATTTGTGAAGAGCATTGACTCTTGGTCCGGAAGTTGTGGGTTCTAATCCCGCCCGGAGCGAAAATTTTCTGATCAAATTGTCTCGTTTCCGGAATGGCATGGCTGTAGTGCCCTGAAGTAATGTGAAATCAGTTCCGGGGCATAACTTTTTTTTAAAAAAAAATACGGAGAAAAATAGGTGTTCCCGTACTTTTCTTGCACCCTGAATTATGAACTGCAGAGACTGTTTCATCAAAAAATGTGACATAAATATTCGAGATACCTTCAGAGACATATTGCAGAAGAGATACGGAGAAAAATAGGTGTTCCCGGACTTTTCTTGCACCCTGAATTATGAACTGCAGAGACCTTTTCATCAAAAAATGTGACATAAATATTCGAGATACCTTCAGAGACATATTACAGAAGAGATACGGAGAAAAATAGGTGTTCCCGGACTTTTCATGCACCCTGAATTATGAACTGCAGAGACCGTTTCATCAAAAAATGTGACATAATTATTCGAGATACCTTCAGAGACATATTGCAGAAGAGATACGGAGAAAAATAGGTGTTCCCGGACTTTTCTTGCACCCTGAATTATGAACTGCAGAGACCGTTTCATCAACAAATGTGACATAAATATTCGAGACAGAAGAATGGCAGTTTTAAAAAAAAAAATCACCACATGAAAGAGAAAAAGGCTGAAAAGTTCTTGTTTAAAAATGGCACTCATATCCTGATTGCATTCCGATGTCTTTTTCCTGTGAGAATTTTATTTTATCCTTTTGTGCTGTGGTCACTCTCTGATGGCTTTCTATTTTTCTCTCAGTTTTTCCGTTTCCCACTTTCGTGTGCATTTTTTGTGAACGTAAATGAACTCCACTTTTGACCCCGGTATACATCCCGACGAACTTGTATGTATACAGAGTGTTCGAAAAGTCTCGGAACGGATTCTTTCTATCTTTAACAGCTAAAAATGGAGACTTGAAATTTTATATGTAGTTTTAACACAAATTATTCTATTTTTTGGAGTAATTAAAATTTTTACAGGGTGTCTCAAAAGTGGGTAAACAGACACCAACGTTCGATTTTTAAATTGAAACCCCTATTTTTTATTTCATATTCAAATTCTACGTCAAATTCTACACACAATCGATTCCTCACTCGATACTTTGATCAAACGGATCTCTGATCAAACCCGACCAATCATTGATTTTTCTTGGGAATAAAAGTGATAAAACCAAGAGTGTAATACATCAAACCAGTCAAGTTTTGTATGCTGAAACTCGTGGTACCATTGGTTTTTTTATTTTTTACACTTTTTATACCTAAGGAGTGTAGAAATTCATTTTTGGTTGATGTTAAAATTTCAAAAATAAAATTTTACCCTCCTTTGGTATAAAAAGTGTAAGAAATCATTTTCATCCGATTTTGACCAAATTTGGTTTACAGTGTTAGGACATGAAGGGAATTCGTTGTATAGTTTTTGGTGGCACTGGGTCCCCCGCGGGGCCCAATATTGTGTTTTTTAAAAATGATTTTTATCTTTTTAGTGGTTTTTTTTTGTAGAAACGTAAAATTTTGATATGTTATTGCTCCGGGGGCAGGGCGCCCTGTTTTTTGAAAATGATTTTTTATAATTTGCTCAACATATTTTTTCTATTAATGACTACAACACTAACGTGAACACCTGATCATCTTGATCCATTATTAGTTTATATCTTTCCATTTAAAAATATTAAGCTAAAAACTGAAATGAGGTAAAATGAATTGCTCCAAAGAGCAAATGCCCAGTCTTAAAGTCAATTTTTGTGGGGAAATGCAGAAAAAACTGGTTTACTCTATAAGTTGACTAGTAAAAATGTATTAAATTATAATTCAATGTAAAAAAAAACTTTGCCACTAACAAAGTTTTTTCTTCAACATTTCCCAAGTACATTTGGGTTTAGCATGGCTACCCTTAATTCTACCAAGCCACAATTTTTTGGATCTGTGACTACTCTCTTTAGTTGCACCCTATTCTTGCACGACAAACTGCAGCTGCATGGGTAGCCCCATACAGCCTAAAGCTGATGATGTGGTCCTAAAGTTGTGAACTCAACTCAAAATTGTTTTTCGATCAGGAACTGGATCCGTGGAGTGCAAACCATATCTTGTGCGGAACGCCCTCTGAGTGGCTATAATGGTTCACTTTTTAAAAAAACAACTTGACAACGAACGCACGATGCACGCTCGACCAACCCATTGCGACGACTAAAAACTAGATGTCATATCGTGTTGAATATCACAAACCCTTCGCTCCTCCCACTATCACTTCCCCTCCCACGATTTTTTGAAAAGTGGAAATACTAATGGCCGCACCTTGCATTTACTATGTTATTGCATTGAAATTTTCTCGTTCTTCTGGTCCTACTGTGAAAAAAATAAGAAGGCTAATGTTTTATTTTTTTTTCCTCATTTAGGCCTCTTCCTATCCCCAGAGCTTTACAGAATTCAGAAATTTCAAAGTCGTTCAAAAGTTCATGAGGGGATTGGGTGATCGCTTATTCTGTGGCACGCTTTAATAGATTGAAGTTGTGACAAGTGACATTTGAGTTTGGTGTAAATATATCATTGAAGTGAGGTGTCAATTTCCTTTGAGTGTTAGTTACGTGTCAAACGTGATATTGTGACATTATATGAACGAAAAACTTTTCATTTTATTCTAGATATAGACTGCCACCTACATCATGAAGACACCACCGCCCACCGCGCGCGGCCACCTTTACGCTAACAAAACATGTCAAACATAGTTTGTGTTCTATACGAGTATTGTTATTATATTAGACGACAAGTTGTGTCACTTCCCCATCCTTAAGCAACCTAAAAAGATGTTATTGCAGGAAAAGTCAATTTTTGTAAAGGCAGTGGCGCAGCAATGAACTCTTAAAAATCCGACTGACAGATTTTCAGCAATTTTTTCAGAAAGAATCGCCTTCAAGGGCATATCCCTAATAATAGGCCTTAACTTACCATTCCAAAGTTATCACTGTGGTTGTTTTTATTGTAGCAGCTGTCAAGGGCATATCCCAAATAATCTTAACTTACCTTTCCAAAGTTATCACCGTGGTTGTNCCAATATTGTTGAACACATGAAAATAAATGTTCCGTACATCAGTTTACGACCTAGGATTAACAGCAATTTCTTTGTAGCATCAGACATTCGCCAACACCGAGTATACACAGACTCATCTATACCTAGGGCCATGGAGATTTTCAACAATTACTCAACAACTCTGGATCTTGCCGATAATGATATTAGTTATAAAGAAAAATGTAGAAAAATATGTTTTGGGTGATTAAATTGATGCCATCTGCTGATCAAGTAATAGCTAATCTAATTAGCGTTTGATCAGTTTAAAAAAAAAAAAATCTACTTTTATGCAGGATTCGGCGGAAAATAACCGCCAATGGTATATTCGATTCAAATAAATTTTATTGTGTCTCTATCAATTACCGTTCTTGAGATATTTTGTTCAAAGACAAATACAGGGACTGATGGCTGAAAATTGAGATCTGGGCTCTGAGGATCTCAGAGCCCAGAAGAATATCGGATAAGGAAATTAAAAAAGGTACAAACTCTGAACAAACCCTTCTTCACTCAGACAACGCTCTATAATTTACCAAAAAATACTGAAAGATTTTTGTTTGGAGAAAATTGGAGTTATTGCTTTATGCTTGGGCTTACGTGGAATATATTATTTAATTTTGGAAAACTAGGGGAAGGTGGGGGAATTGTGCGCACCTGAGAGAGAAACGTTGTAGAAACTTTACTGTTAGACTTAGAAAGTTAAAACCTGTAGAAATGAAACTCAAATATTGTTGGCTAACTAATGAACAAGGCCGAAGATTATTATATTGCAAACTGTAGAAATGAAACTCAAATAATGTTGGCTAACTAATGAACAAGGCCAAAGATTATTATATTGCACAGATTTAATTTTTATTTTATTTTTTCCAAGAAAAGTCAAATGCGCACGATTCCCCCCCAGCGGTCGAGTATTGGTGCGCAGGGGTCAATTTTCAAGGTCGTCTTCCTCTGGACCTTTTTTAGCATCTTTTATTTTTTTCTTACTCTCCAATTCCCCCAACAGTTTTCCTTTGGGAGTGCTTGTGAGAATTTTAGAGTGTAGTTTTGTACGTAAAATCTTAGATCGTTGAACAATATATGGGAATCGTACGCACCCACGCGCACAATGCCCCCCCCAGAATCATTTATTTTGAAAATTAATTAAAAAATTACAACCACTTTGGAAAACAACACAGCACTGATCACAGTTTATGCACAATAATTCTACGTTTTTTTATACATTAACAATTAAAAGTGTAACGAAAAAGTCACAACTTAAAGTCTTATTTTCTGAACATCGAAAATTATAAGAAATACTTGAATTTGAAACAACCGTCGAGTGCTCACAGATCAAAACAAAAACAAACTTCTGATAAAGTAGTATCAGTAACTCTCACTAGGGGGAGACAGTTACAGTGGTCGCGTTCCATCTCAGTGTTGACAGATCCGAGATATACAGGTGCGCACCATTATCCACTGCGCACGATTCCCCCACCTTCCTATATATGAAGACAATATCCGGTCGCAATCGTAAGGTAAGATTTCCTGCCAGGTTCGGTAAATTTATATTATGACTACATTACTGGCAGGAAAGTGTGTAGGAGGAGTATTTTAAATTTAAACTTTCAAACTTTATCATTGTATATTTTGTCTAATAGGTATCTCTGCAATTTCCCACTTTTTCCTTATTTTTAGAACTAAAACTTTTGAACTGCTAACAAAGTACTTTTCCTAATATTGTTTTTAGATATAATTTGTAACTATTTAAAGCTGTTGATCTAAAAATCCATTTTACTTCTTCTTTCAACTCTTGGCTCCAACAACTGCCAGCAGCCGTCCCACAACTGGATTATTGTATTATTATAAAGGCTAGTACACACCGGCAACATTTGTATCAGAAACACTGTTTCTCAACAATCAAGAAATGTTTCTGAACAATCCAGCAACTTTTATTCTCGCCAGACTTGTTTCCGAAACTTTTTTTTTCTGTATATTATGTTTCCCGCCGAAATCGAAAACACTGAAACATTTTATTGGATTTTTATGTTTTGCTTTCAGTTTTTGTTTACATAGATAAAGATAATTTTATTGTTGATTGACTTGTTTGTGTATTGACTTAATTGTGTGTATTTAAAAAATGGTTTTGTCACAACAACAAACTTTGGAAATGATCGAAAATCTCCATTGTGAACGTTGTTTCTGGGAAGTTAACTCACCAGAGTACAAACTCAGAAATAAAAAAAAAAAACGACGCGTTTCAAAGATTGGCAGACAAGTACACAATGTCTTCCCAAGAGATGGAGAAAAAAATACATTGGTTAAAATCCCAATTCCGACAGAACACAGAAAATTGGAGGACTCCAAGAAAAGCACCGTGCTCAAATTTCAAGTCAGCCAAGAGATTGTTTCCATAGTTTGTGCCTACAGATAGAACTTTCTTCACACAGAATCGTCGATTTTTCTTTTTATTCTAAGTTTATTGCATCGATTCCACTTTCAACCTAAGACCTCGACATTTTGATGATTTAAAAACAATAATTTTTAAAATGAACTAAATAAAAAAACACATTGGTCACAGTTGGATCCCAATTTGGTGTGGACGAAAAAAAAAAGATGTATTTTGAACAAGTCGATGAACACTTGAAACTTTGTATCGAAACAGTATTGGAATGTTGTGGATTGTTGCGAAACAAATGTTGCCGGTGTGTACTAGGAGGCCTTAGGCTGATCTTCTCGTTCATATTTTCTAAAGTTTTCATCGACATTCATCACACTAATTTCGGATCAAATAAAGGCCACAGTCCCAAAAGGATCAGTCCAAAATATTTATTATGTTTTACAGTAATACAATCTGGATTCAAACAAATGGTTTAATTGCGATCTGCATTTTGAGCAATTTTTTTATATTTTCCTTCCTCTATTTAGTCTAAAGATCTAATTTAATATTCCATTGGACATCTAAGTAGTCGACATATGGAGTTCCAAGAAACTCAGTTGAAATCAGCCGCGCAAAATGGTCAAAACATTTGGGGGATGTTGTCATCGGTGCGAACGATAGGCGAATGTTCCTTCTTTTGTTTATGTTTCGCTGATGTAATGTTTTCTACATTGTTCATGTAATCCATCTCAGAATGTTCCTTCTTTTGTTCATGTTTCGCTGATGTAATGTTTTTGTACGTTGTTTTGTTTCGTTGATGTAATGTTTTTGTACGTTGTTCATGTACTTCATCCCAAAAACTTCTTTTGTTCATGTTTCGCTGATGTAATGTTTTCGACGTTGTTCATGTACTCTATCTCAAAATGTTCCTTCTTGTGTTCATGTTTCGCTGATGTAATGTTTTTGTACGTTGTTCATTTACATTACCTGATATCGGTAGCATTGCATAGAGAGTTCATTTAAATAAATATCTTGAGGCACTACATATTATGTGTTTCCCTTCTCTGTTGACAAGTGTAATAATCCCCTCCCTATCTACTTACTTCTTCCTCACTGCACCACCGCCGCATCTTCCGTTTATTTTATTTTCTCTTCCTTTTTTTTTCTCTAAAAGATTTCTTCTATCTTATATTTTGCATGTCCTATTTGATTATAGATTTTTTTTTTTATGTCTTCCAATTTTAGGGATGGGATTTTCGACTCACGTAGGTAAGTCGACATGACTCGACTCACCAATATGAGTCGACTCTTCTTATCGAGTGACAATTTTCAAAAAAACCTTATTTGATCAGAAAGACATAATAAAACCAATTGACAAAAGGGGCATCTATCAAATAAAACGTCCCCCAACTTCGGTGAATACATTAAAAAGACATCACAATCAATCGTCATCAGAATAAAAGAACATTTTCCTTCCGTAAACAACAAACACCCGGAAAAATATTTCTCCATTTATTATCTTTATCAGCCAACAAAAAAAAGTTACTCGTAAGTCGACTCTTTGAAGAGTCGACTCGTGGATGACTAGCCCATCCCTATCCAATTTATTTGCACATCAACTTGTACTCATTCATTTTCGTAGTTGAAATATTTATTCAAATGATCTTCCAAGTTGATGAACACAAAAGAATTGATGACTGACTGATACATTTCAGCATTGATGATATTTGGTTAAAAAAAAAAAAAAAAAAATGGGTGCTTGTACTTATATACGCGCGTGAGAAGTTATACTTCTTTTTTTTTAAAAAAAAAATGAATAATATTTCCGAAAAACATACGACCCCACCCGGGAGTGAACTCAGAAACTACCAACTATGAAATAGAGGCATTGCCACTTAGCCACAATGTTGTATGAATATAGAATGAGAAAATTAAATATTTAAAATTAACTCTCATCATTCTTTCATAACTATCGCCATCTTCATAATTTTTTCATAACTAACTTCATCTGTGTTAATTTTTTCATAACTAACTTCATCTGTGTTAATTTTGTGTTACACTGATGCGGTGATAATTTTGAGTTACACTGATGTGGTAATAATTTTGTGTTACACTGATGCGGTGATAATTTTATGTTACACTGATGTGGCGATGATTTTTTGCTACAGGATGCGCGCGCATCTTAAAATTTCATTCTCATCATTTTTTTTTCATAACGCGCCTAAAAAAGTATAACTTCAAAAAAATAACTGATTTTGAGTTAGTCGCATTTGAATCTTTTTCCTCTCCATTTGCTGGAAACATAACCATATTTTCCTTACCCAACTGGATTTGGACCGGGAATATTCTGCATAGAAAATTTGAATGAAATAGTATTCAGCAACACATTAGCGTTTTGAATGAGATTGAATGAGATAGCATTCAGCAACACATTAGCGTTTTGAATGAGATAGCAGTCAGCAACACCCATACCCATTCATAATTTATAATGTAAAGGAAAGGGGGAGGGGGCGTGGGAGGCTTTCATTTTAAGAAAATGAGGGCGCGGTATTAAAAAGTTTGGGAACCCCTGCCCATCATTGACATTACGTCAATGATGACATAGACACACCGTAGTCTGTAACAATAGAAAGAGAGAATAATTGTGTGTCCGATGAGCTTGTAAATCAACATCAATCAACATCTGATGCGAGTGCGAGAAAAAGAAACAGAACTTCAATTGCTTGTTAATAAATAAAACAGAATGAAGAATGTGAATAGAAACAAAGAAAGTATGCATCAGGAAACAGAAAAAGGAAAGCAAGAAGCAAACGTATATGAAGTGTACCCAGCGGGATTGTGTAAGTTTGGAATCAATAAATTCCAAATTCCAGAACAGAAGGAAACAAGCAGAAGAAAAACATCTCGAAGAAGAAAGTCGAAGTTCATGTTGCTTAAACTGTCTGTAACACATTCGGTCAACTGGAACAAGGTTAATTGTAAATTTAATACTTCTAATAGTACTGTTGTAGACTTAGCGCTCGAGAATTAAGTAGTCGTTGATTCAAGGGCGTAGCCAGCATCTGGCCTAGGGGGGGG
>CM022878.1:412282-424969 GCA_012654025.1 Pachypsylla venusta | reverse complement strand
GGGGGGGGGGAGTATGGGTTTGTGATTACCTTGTATATTGCAACCTTTAAAAAAACCTAAAAAAAACAAGATTTAAACGTTTTGCCAGGGGCCTTAGAGTTCCCAGTTTCGAACTCTTAACTCTGGAATGGCTGTCCCTAACTTTGCAAAAAATGTCCTAAAATAAGGACTAAAGAGACACCTAAAACTTTCTCGCTTTGAGTTGATATGTTTTCGCGACAAAATTTAAGATATCGGATCGTGACTGTTCGACTTTGGAGAAGTAATTAGAAATTTGGCCCGTAACTCGACAACGGTTTGACATATTTTAGTTCTGATAATTTTCTTGGGGTCGTAGACCATGATTTTGGAGGGGTCCATTCCCATCAATTTTCTGCTACCGTTTGGGCTGTGGTATTGTAACAAACAACCCCTCTCATACATAGGTACATACACACAAATTTCTGATTTATATATTAAAATGTTGAGTTGTGTGGCACGTGCAATTTATCATAATACTAGCTATTTTCCCGTGCTTCGCTACGGTTACGAAATTTGGATTTTTGGTGGAACCGACCACCAGAGTGAGCACCGCTCCTATTTAGAAAATTCAATATTTTATTCAAGGATATGACTTTTTATACTGTGGAACGCCTTTGTATCGAATTTCAGCATTCTCGTTCATCCCGAAGTGGTACTTCTCAATTCCGATTTTTTGGTGGTGAAAACCGTCCATAAATCGGGGAGAAACCGAAAAATTCCAAATTTTATATTTTTTGTGGGGTCCCGATATACTATTTTGGGGGGGTCCATTCTCGGTAATTTTTCGTTATATCCTTTAGTTTGCTCAGAAAAGATTTACAAAAGGCCCGCTAAAGAGCGTCATTTTTGGCGGTAACTTGCTCCCACTTGAACTTTCGATTTTTTCCTTCCTGATTACGCACCTACATACTAAAAGGAACCTGTGTGCCAAATTTCAAGTCTCTACGTTTAGCCATCGTGGAGCTACGTTGATTATCAGTCAGTCAGTATACCAAGTGGGCTTTGCGTTTTATAAGTATAGATAGATTACAAGAGAGTTGCATAATAAGATGGGAAATTAGAGCGTAATACTTGCTTCCAAGGAAATTGCATAGGATTAGCCAGCGTCTCGTGGTGGCACGTTGAATACACCAGTTCCCGTCAAATCTCTAAATTTAAGCAACGTCCAGCGAGGTTTTACCCATTGGTTGACCACGTAGGTTCGCTCCTTTGTAATGCTGTTCCGGCCCAACCCAGGCTAGGAGATTGCAACGAATTATGTTGCTAATACTAGTAGTTTAAAGGGGTTCCCTGTGATATGGAAGGTAAAAAGATAAAACCTAAAAGGGAATAATTCTGCTTACTCACCGACCTTTGAATATTTATAATTGGCTCACCGACCTTTGAATACTTATAATTGACTCACCGACCTTTGAATATTTATAATTGGCTCACCGACCTTTGAATATTTATAATTGACTCACCGACCTTTGAATATTTATAACTGACTCACCGACCTTTGAATATTTATAATTGACTCACCGACCTTTGAATATTTATAATTGGTTTGCTTGAATAATATTTTTTAACAAAATAAAAAACAATTATGTTTTGTAGAAGTAATAAATTTTGAGAAAAAAGTTACCTTGTGCTAGTTAAGAATAAAAGCTAATGAATCCGAAGTATTATACGGGACGTACTTCGGGGAACGTCAGTACATAAGATTTACATAAAGTTAAAGAAATACCCCCGCCCCGCCCCACTCCCCTTCCTTCCAACCTTACGATTATGACAAACTTTAAATCGCAAAAACTTTTTACAAGTTTTTTTTTTTATAGTTAATCAAAATAAATAGAGGCAAAGAATAAGACGTAAATAGGTTTTAAGGCAAGCGCACACTTTTCCGCATCGCGTAGATCGTTATCGTACGTATATTCGTGACCTAAATTCTTCTTTGGGGCTATGTAAGCCCCTGCACCTAAGCCTCTTATGGGCTTTTTGTGCTTGGAAATTAGCCTATTTCCTAGCTAAGGCCTAAGATCTGCACCAGCTTGATCAGCCTTTTGGCTAGGTGTTTTGCGTGAATGTCAAGCCTGGGGTGTAGCTGTCCCATACTTAGTCTGCACGTAATGAGGGAGTTGCAATTAAAGATGACGTGAGAAGCAGTCTCCTCATCCTCCCCACAAAGTCTGCACATAACCTGGTCTTGATGGAAGCCCATAGTGCGCAGATGTTTTCTCAGTGCCCAGTGATTAGGCCCGTGGTTAGTCTGATGCTTTTGCGACTGAGGGCAAGGATCTCTACAGCAAGGTCCCTGAACGGTCCCTGTAACACAGCCTTGCTGTGTCTCAGGCCTGAGGCGTCCCTCCATCGCCTCAGATGGTTTTTGAAGATCCATCCGTCAATGTAATTCTTGATCTCAGTCGTGCTTAGTCTGATCACGGGCTCCGGCCCCATGAATGGTGACGCTGACCCCATTCTTGCCAGGTGATCGGCTTGTTCATTGCCGGCAATACCATTGTGACCTGGCACACAACCAAGGTTAACACGGTTGTTCTGTGCCAGTTCCTTTACTGCCAGCTGGCATTCCCAAGTTATCTTGGAGTTCGTGCTATAGCTGACTATAGCCTTCAGCGCTGCCTGGCTATCAGAGAAAATGTGAATCTCCTTTTTAGAGAGTTCCATTTTTTTTTAATCTCCTCTGCGCAGGTACGCATTGCGAAGATCTCTGCCTGATACACCCCAGCGTACGTCCCCAAGGGCAGAGCTATGTCTACCCTGGGTTGCACGCATTGGATACCAGCCCCAGATCCCACCCTTGTCTTAGAGCCATCAGTGTACCACACCATGGCTCCCTTGGACAGAAGCCTAGTTTCTTTTACCTTCCAGTCTTCAGTCGTATCAATAACGACCTTGACAGGGCTGTCGAAGATTTCCTCTGCAGCCATTCTGTCGGCGCCCATTTCGAAGACGGGACCTTTGATGGCACCAGAGATTTTGGAGTGCCCATATTTTTGGGCGGTCCAGGTATTGTTTAACTTTAGCCTGAAGGCTATCATCCTGGCGACCCCCCTGATATGAATATCTAGTGCAAGTCCAAGGATTGTCTCCATAGCTAAGGTCGGTGTGCTATTCATAGCACTGGTAATGCAAAGGCATCCCAGTCTCTGGATCTTGTCCAGTAGCACTTTAACCTGTCTTTGGTCAGTTTTTGGTCACCACACAACACAGCTGTAGGTGACAATGGGTCTGATAACCGCGCGGTACAGGTAGTACATGACCTGCGGCTTCAGTCCCCAGCTTTTTCCAAATGTTCTTCTGGTCATCATTAATCGCATCATGGGTTTAATTCGTTGGCACGTTGAATGCACCTGTTCCCGATAGATCACTGAAGTTAAGCAACGTCCAACGAGGTTCTACCAGCATGTGGTTGTCCAGGTGGGTTCGCGCCCACGTGATGCTGGCTTTTTTTCCGGCCCAACCCAAGCTGTGTAGCTGGGTTGCAAGTTTCCAGCGAATGGAGGGTGAATCTCCCGTCTTGAATGACCAATAGATGTTAAAGAGACGTTAAACCAAATTAAAAAGAAAAAAAACGTCCGGGATAATTTCAAATCACTGTGGAGATCACGGTACGGCGTCGGAGAGCACTGTCACTGACACTTTTATACTTTATGCTTTAATGTTCATTTTTAAAAATAATAAACCAAAATATAATAATAGCCAGTGTCAACTGCAGTTAAATTATAAACCAATAACAAAGTCTTTTAGTTGATTTTTTTTTTGCATTTATAAAATGTGTGTCAATTCATCAGCAAAGGTTCTGCTGTTCAGCATTTGGTGTCATTTCCAAATGAACTTTATAATACGGACAATCTAATGTGTCGTTATTTCAGCATATATTAATGACTATTTCAAAAGCTATATGATAATTATTTTCAAACACAAAAGACTTTAGCTTTTTATTTTATCAAAGGTTGAAATAACTAAAGGCTATTAGGAAGCTCCTTCACTGTCTATCCCTTGTCAGCTCCTTTTCAATTGTTCATGCATTGTCATTTAAGTTTCCTATTTTTGTTTTTTCTTTATTCGAAAAGTTTTAAGGTTATTGTTCTTTTCAAATGATGACCAACAAAACGTGAAACTTTATTTTATCCTCCTTAGGTATGAAAAGTGTAACAAATGAAAAAACCAGCGGTACTGCGGGATTCAGCATAAAAAGCTTGACTGATTTGATGTATTACACTCTTGGTTTTATCACTTTTATTCCGAAAAAAAATCAATGATTGTGCGGGTTTGATCAGAGATCCGTTTGATCAAAGTATCGAGTGAGGAGTCGATTGTGTGTAGATCTTGACGTCAAATATTATCAACTTGTGAGACACCCTGTAGAAATTTTAATTACGCCAAAAAATAGATAAATTTGTGCGAGCCAGCGATCATACCACATTGAATACACCAGTTCCCGTCAGATCACTGAAGTTAAGCAACGTCGGGCGTGGTCAGTACTTGGATGGGTGACCGCTTGGGAACTCTACGTATCGTTGGCCCATTATTCCGGCCAAACCCAGGCTGGGTGAGGTTAATGTGAGTAGCTGGTTTGAAGGGTAATACCCCCGAATGACCAATAGATGTTCAAGAGACGTCAAGCCAAATTAAAAAAAAAAAAAAAAAAAAAAAAAAAAAAAAAAAAAAAAAAAAAAATTGTGTTATACCTACAAAATTCCAAGTCTCTACCTTTAGTCGTTAACAATATAAACAAAACGTCCCGGAACTCTGTATACATTTTTGGTCTGAAAGTCAAAGCTGAGAAAATAAACGAAATGCAATAAGCACTTTACAGGAATACACTCCAATTCCATTTCAGCATGTATTTTGTACATTGCAATGTACTCCTCTAGACCACACTCTGCAATAAGCAGTTTACAGGAATACACTCCAATTCCATTTCAGCATGTATTTTGTACTCCTCTGAACCAAACCCTCCTTCCGTCAAAGCAACGTTCCTCCGCAACCACCACAACACTAGGCAGCATTGGCATTCCCTCTATCAATTCCATTTCAGCATATATTTTGAACATTGCAATATACTCCTCTAGACCAAACCCTCCTTCCGTCAAGGCAACGTTCCTCCGCAACCACCACAACACTAGGCAGCATTGGCATTCCCTCTATCAATTCCATTTCAGCATATATTTTGAACATTGCAATGTACTCCTCTAGACAAACCCTCCTTCCGTCAAGGCAACGTTTCTCCGCAACCACCACAACACTAGGTAGCATCGGCATTCGCTCTATCAATTCTTCCAAAGTTTCCTCTCGGATATATTGCCATCCCTGTTCAACAATCTCCCAAAGATGATTCACGCCTGCCATTCGTGGGACCCCGAAACAGCTAAATTATACCTCTCAAAGCCCTCTCGTGGCAACTCTACCCCCTCACTATCAACAAAAGTTACTGGCCCTGTTAGTAGCTTCCCAGAATCCAAAAGCTACTGGCCCTGTTAGCAGTCCCCCAGAAGTAACAATCAGACAATTCTTCATAAATGTAATTATTTAACAAGAGTCAATTGATTGAACTGTCCAACTTAATGAATGAGGAGTCTCTGCCCACGCGTGCGCCACAACATTATATTACATAGGTCTCCAGTAGGTGCCAAACAGCAGACATTAGGTCAACGACGAAATGAAATATAATTTGATGCATCAGAATTGGACGTATGACACAGCAGACGCCAGGACCAGGAAGTTATTCATTGAGGATTGCATGGCAAAAAGAACACTGTTGTCTAGCTATGGATTCAAACAGAATTGGAAGAGCGGACGTGTGACAGAGCAGACGCCAGGACCAGGAAGTTATTCATTGAGGATTGCATGGCAAAAAGAACACTGTTGTCCAGTTGTGGATTCAATCTATTTATGACTTACTAACTTCCCTAGTGAAAATAGTAATTATTTGACAATATGAGATGTTATACCTTTACTCAGAGGTGAATCCGGACTTAGGTGACATCCTAAGTCCGGATTCACCTCTGAGTAAAATAATACAAAAATAATCAAGTGCCTTCCTTTGTCCTCAATTCCATCAACTCTGTATTCTCTGCCGAACTGATTGCCATTTTGTTATGTAGTTATCCAAAACATTAAATATCTTCCTTCTTCTAAATTTCTTTTGATCACTGACTCCAAAAGTGCATTATCTGCCATGTCTAACTTTAGGTTTGAAAACTCAATTATCTGCAAAATATTCTCGGCTTGGTCTGATCTTATCAGTTGTGGAAAAATAATCGATTTCCTTTGGTGTCATCTCATTGTGGCATTAAGGGCAATGAAACTGTAGATTGGGCGGCTAAAAACACTGACCTTTCTCTACATCCTCTTAAAATCTGTTCTGCCCTTGACTATAAACCCTTCATTCATAAAATAATTAAGGATGAATGGCAACTCGCTTGGAATAATATTCCAAGCACCAATAAACTGAAAAGAATTAAACCCTTCATAGAACACTGGCTTACAAGTAACAGAAGTACACGAATGGAGGAGGTGGTTTTGGCCTGGCTGAGGATTGGTCACACGAGAATGATGCACAGCTATATCTTCCAGAAGGCTCCCCAACCTTCCAGAAGGCTCCCCAAAAGCCACTGTGGAGAGCTGCTTACTGTTGCCCACATTCTCGCGTGTCCTCTTCATGCGTCAACTCTTTCTTCCCTTCCCTGTCCTCCTGCCTTGTCTGACAGTGTGGAGGGTGTAGACTCCCTGTTTTCATTCCTGAAATCCCTTGATTTGTTTATCAAAATGTAAAAAGGAGGCGCCGGCGCGAACGACCTGTTTTACACAGCGGTTAAAGCGCCTTAAGGAAAAAAATAATAATAATAATACAAAACTGTACTATTATTATGTTACTGACGCAATTAGAGACAAGGAAGAAATTCGCTAAAACTTTTATTTGGAGTATACTACTGTATGGGTGTGAAACATTGACCATCGGTGAATATGAAAAAGCTCCGCTCGAGGCAATGGAAATGTGGATCTGGAGAAAAATGACTAAAACATCATGGACAGAAAAGGAAACAAATGAAAGAGTGCTGCTTGAGATTGGAGAAAAAAGAAATTTATTAGGAAATATCATGAAGAGGAAAATTAAACTCATAGGACACCTCATTCGTGACAATTCCTTCATCATAAATATATTTGAAGGACGAATATTAGGAAGGAGAACAAGAGGGCTGCCAAGAACCTCATAGTTCAAAGACATACAAAAAATAATGAGAGTCAACAACTACTCCCAGATAAAGAAGAAGAAGACATGAGCAAGAGAGCGGCCAAGAACCTCATACTTCAAAGACATACAAGAAATAATGAGAGTCAACAACTACTCCCAGATAAAGAAGAAGGCGATGGACAGACATGAGCAAGAGGGCAACCAAGAACCTCATACTTCAAAGACATACAAGAAATAATGAGAGTCAACAACTACTCCCAGATAAAGAAGAAGGCGAAGGACAGACACGAGCAAGAGGGCGGCCAAGAACCTCATACTTCAAAGACATACAAGAAATAATGAGAGTCAACAACTATTCCCAGATAAAGAAGAAGGCGAAGGACAGACACGAGCAAGAGGGCGGCCAAGAACCTCATCCTTCAAAGACATACAAGAAATAATGAGAGTCAACAACTACTCCCAGATAAAGAAGAAGGCGAAGGACAGACATGAGCAAGAGGGCGGCCAGGAACCTCATACTTCAAAGACATACAAGAAATAATGAGAGTCAACAACTACTCCCGGATAAAGAAGAAGGCGATGGACAGACATGAGCAAGAGGGCGGCCAAGAACCTCATACTTCAAAGACATACAAGAAATAATGAGAGTCAACAACTACTCCCAGATAAAGAATAAGGCGAAGGACAGACATGAGCAAGAGGGCGGCCAAGAACCTCATACTTCAAAGACATACAAGAAATAATGAGAGTCAACAACTACTCCCAGATAAAGAAGAAGGCGATGGACAGACATGAGCAAGAGGGCGGCCGAGAACCTCATACTGCAAAGACATACAAGAAATTATGAGAGTCAACAACTACTCCCGGATAAATAATTTTGCTTCTGTCCCCCCTAGTATTAGCTGTAAGGGTAAAGAACCTTTCACACGATGCTCTAAAATCAACAAAAATACTAAGGGGGGACAGAAGCAAAATTAGATAATTCACCAACTTTTGGTAGCAAGTTTGCTACCACGGGCGCGAGAGGGTTAACTTCACTGATCTAACGGGAACTGGTGTATAGACGCTGGCTGAAATTCCTGTCCAATCGATGTGATAATCATTCCAGCGTAAACAAATTTAGAGTTAATTATATAAAAGTTTATAAATGAAGTTGATGAAATGTTTACACGTCACATTAAGTCGTATCGTATCCTATGTGAGAGATAATAATATAAGTTGTGTGTATGGCAGGCCACACAGACAGACAAGGCCAATGAGGGAAATTAATGAATCCTGTTGAAAGTCTTGACAAGAGAGTGTGTGAGGGTCCATTGTAGGAAAACAAAATTTTTTGGGTGAACCTAAAAAAGAAAGGGACGAGAATGTGTTGGGTGTGAAGGGCGAGAAGATTGATGGTCATCTTTCTTAAACTGTAAAGAATGATGGAAAATGCTCTGTGGCTATCTTCTTACAGGATAATGATGTGTGAGAATGGAGGCTCAATTTAGGAAGGAAAGACTTCATGAAATGATGTGTGGAAGAGTGACTGGACATGAAGAGTCACTTTGGGAAAGACTTTGGAATTATGTGTGGAAGAGTGACTGGATATGTACAGTCAGTTTGGGGAAGACTTTGGAATGATGTGTGGAAGAGTGACTGGACATGTAGAGTCAGTTTGGGGAAGACTTTGGAATTATGTGTGGAAGAGTGACTGGACATGTAGAGTTAGTTTGGGGAAAACTTTGGAATTATGTGTGGAAGAGTGACTGGACATGTAGAGTCAGTTTGGGGAAAACTTTGGAATTATGTGTGGAAGAGTGACTGGACATGTAGAGTCAGTTTGGGGAAGACTTTGGAATTATGTGTGGAAGAGTGACTGGACATGTAGAGTCACTTTAGGGAAGACTTTGGAATTATGTGTGGAAGAGGGACTGGACATGTAGATTTAGTTTGGGGAAGACTTTGGAATTATGTATGGAAGAGTGACTGGACATGTAGAGTTAGTTTGGGGAAGACTTTGGAATTATGTGTGGAAGAGTGACTGGACATGTAGAGTCAGTTTGGGGAAGACTTTGGAATGATGTGTGGAAGAGTGACTGGATATGTAGAGTCAGTTTGGGGAAGACTTTGGAATTATGTGGGGAAGAGTGACTGGACATGTAGAGTTAGTTTGGAGAAGACTTTGGAATGATGTGTGGAAGAGTGGCTGGACATGTAGAGTCAGTTTGGGGAAGACTTTGGAATGATGCGTGGAAGAGTGACTGGATATGTAGAGTCAGTTTGGGGAAGACTTTGGAATTATGTGGGGAAGAGTGACTGGACATGTAGAGTCAGTTAGGGGAAGACTTTGGAATTATGTGTGGAAGAGTGACTGGACATGTAGAGTCTCTTTGGGAAAGACTTTGGAATTATGTGTGGAAGAGTGACTGGGCATGTAGAGTCAGTTTGGGGAAGACTTCGGAATTATGTGTGGAAGAGTGACTGGGCATGTAGAGTCATTTTGGGGAAGACTTTGGAATGATGTGTGGAAGAGTGACTGGACATGTAGAGTCAGTTTGGGGAAGACAGTAAATTAAGACCAAATATTCATGAAACAGATCAGCACGGGAAATGAGACGAGGATGTACAAATATGATATGCAAACGGGTAAACAAGCGTCAAAATAGCACCTAAATGTCGAACCTAAACTTAATAACGCTCGTCAAAGGCGCTCGAGGACAGCTTCATGTTCTGTGAGGACAGCTATTATTTCTGGAAAACTTATCTAATACTATTGAACAAACCTCTTATTCACTTGTTACGGCCCCTGACAATTTTTTCTTCCAAATATCAAAGTTAGCCCTGTACGGAATCTGCTTTGAGTCAATAGACACGAAAGAAAAATGGCAGATTGAGCTGAAGACGAAACCGAAAAGTGCCTACAAAAAGTTATTCGATAAGTGGAACATTTGTTGGCACTTGTGCATTGAATCAAATTGATATTGTCATAGGGAAGCTTGGCTCCCTCTCCCAAACCTAATAAACCTTAGCAGGGTGCGGCATTTAGTATTTCCACATTTGAAAGAGCTGGCAAATAAAAACGAAATAAGATTTTTGAAAAATTATTTTGTATTCTGAAAGCTTGTATATTCTATTTTTTTTTTTTTCATCTATGCTTTGTAAATAATGTGATCCAAATGTGGGCATTGGCAAAGGATACACATTTGGAGTCTTTCGCGGAAGTTTTCCATGACTCTCGTCAGCATACCAGCATCAATTTGGATGATTTCCTCCTTTAACTCTTCAATGGGAACTCAGTCTTGAGGTAACCCCACAGGAAGAACTCACAGGGACTCAAATCCGGCAACCGGGGAACATGTCCTGCGGAATCTCATGAGAACGATTGGCGGCATGGGTGGTGCTGATGATGTGGTCCTGAGGTTGTGAACTCAACTAAAAATTGTTTTTCGATCAGGAACTGGATCCGTGAAGTGCAAACCATACCTTGTGTGGAACGCCCTCTGAGAGGCTATAATTGTTCACTTTTTTAAAAAACAACTTGACAACGAACGCACGATGCGCGCTCGACCAAATCATTGCGACAACTAAAAACTAGATGTCATTTCGTGTTGAATATCACAAACCCCTCGCTCCTCCCACTATCACTCCCCATCCCACGATTTTTTAAAATGTGGGAAAACTAATTGCTGCACCCTGCACTTCAACCAAGTTCTATTTCAGGGCGACATCATAAATTTGAAGCATTAGATAACCAGAAGCCTCTTTACAACATCAGTCACCAGTCTGTGTATTTCATGTCGACTGGTGCAAACCTAATCTTCTCAAATTTTGTTCCTATTTCTCTATCAAGCACGGATTATAAACACAATCCGCCTTTTTTCTTCTTCTTCTAAATCTTATCAAACGATTCTTCAACAGCACAAAAAAAAAAATTGGATAATTTATTGAAAAATAACACTTTTTCTTCTTCTCTCCAATCCTCCTCAGACATAAATAAAAATACACATTTTCCGCTTCTCTCTATATTTTGCCCTTGTTTTCTCTTTGCATTCAGTAAAAAAAACGCACGATCCAAACCATTACAACAACTAAAAACGAACGCACGATCCAAACCATTACAACAACTAAAAACGAACGCACGATCCAAACCATTACAACAACTAAAAACGAACGCACGATCCAAACCATTACAACAACTAAAAACGAACGCACGATCCAAACCATTGCAACAACTAAAAACGAACGCACGATCCAAACCATTGCAACAACTAAAAATTAGATGTCATTTTGTGTTGAATATCTCAAACCCAACGCTCTTCCCACTATCACTCCCCCTCCCACGATTTTTTGAATTGTGGGAAAACTAATTCCCGCACCCTGCTCTTGTATTTCAAGGCGACATCATAAATTTGAAGCATTAGATACCCAGAAGCCTCTTTACAGCATCAGTCACCACTCTGTGTATTTCATGTCGACTGGTGCAAACCTAATCTTCTCAAATTTTGTTCCTATTTCTCTATCAAGCACGGATTATAAACACAATCCGCCTTTTTTTTTTCTTCTTCTAAATCTTATCAAACGATTCTTCAACAGCACAAAAAAAAAATTGGATAATTTATTGAAAAATAACACTTTTTCTTCTTCTCTCCAATCCTCCTCAGACATAAATAAAAATACACATTTTCCGCTTCTCTCTATATTTTGCCCNAAAAAAAAAAAAAAAAAAAAAAGATTTTTATTGAAAAGGAAGATGTTGAGATTGAAAAAGTGAATGAAATTTGATTGATTTTACCTTCCGAGAGTCTTTCCAATTGTCCTCACTCTCCTACTTGAACTTTTTACTTATCTTGAGATTCTTGGAAAATTTAAAAGTTATAACAAATTTTAAGGGCGTGCTGTAGTTGACACGTGAAAGGTTAGACACTGAGTAGTGTTCATAAAAACAAGCAAATGTTAGTTTTCCCTTAAAGACGTTTAACCGCATTGTTAACCTTCCGAGAGTTTTCCCAATTGTCCTCATTCCCCCTTTTAAACTTTTTACTCATCTTAAGATTCTTGGAAAATTTGAAAGTTACAAATTTTAAAGGCGTGCTTGTTGACTTGTGAATGGTTAGCCACTGAGTAGTGCGCATAATTAGTTTTTCCTTTTAGACGTTTAACCGTAGTGTTAAAACTGGTCGTTTGCACCGATTTTTTTTTTTCTTTTCCTTTCTTTAAGTAAATGCGTAGAATTTGAGCATTTCCTTAATCCGTTGAACAGATGCTTACCGAACGTATGATGACCAAATCATAGAATGAATTTGAGTATGATATCAGAAAAGATTGAGAAATGGCAACAAAATTTGAATTGGAGCGTACAAGGGCGTAGCCAGCATCTGGCCTAGGGGGGGGGCAGCTGAGATTTTCATGTCGGGAGGGGGGGGGATAAAGTAAATCGGTACTTATTTAATAATAAACCCCCAGGGGTAACTGATGATTCAGTTATT
>CM022878.1:383314-395171 GCA_012654025.1 Pachypsylla venusta | reverse complement strand
TCAAAGGCATAGCACTTCGGGATGAGCGAGAAAGCTGAAATTTGATACGAAGGTGTTCCGTAGTGCAAAAAGTCACATCTTTGAGTAAAATATTGAATTTTCTAAATAGGAGCCGTGTTCACTCTGGGGGTCCTTTCCACCAAAAATCTAAAATTGAGAAGATTTAATTTCGCAATCTCGAAATTGTTGTTGAATTTTGTAACCGAAAACAGCTAGTACATTCTAAAGCAACCTAAGGCGTCTCCGTGGGGTAAGGCATCTCCGTGGCAGAGTGCGCATCACACTCGGCTTGCACCAGGGAAGTTCCGGGTTCGATTCCTGGACGGGTCTAAAATTTGATAAAGGTTTTTTCAAATTTTCTACTTGGTGTGGTTGTTATTGGGGGTAACTCAGCCTACTGAGGACAACTGAGTAGCTATGGTATTAGCGAGACAAGTGGTAGCATTATAAGGAAATTTTTAAAGTGTAGCTTAGGCTTAGTGATATTGGAGTGATTGTTCCTTCCACTAGTCAAAACATGAAGCCTGTGTTATGATCCATCACAAGATGGCGGCCAGTTGTTTGGAAAAAAATGGGTGTGTGTACTTATGTACGCGCGTGAGAAGTTATACTTCTTTTTAAAAAAAATAAAAATATTTAATTAAAACATACTACCCCACCCGAGAGTGAACTCAGAACCTACCAACTATGAAACAGAGGCCTTGCCACTGAGCCACAATGTTCTATGGATATAGAATGAGAAAATACAATATTTAAAACGTGATCTTTTTGCTATCACCTATCCATTGTTTGTCCCTACTCGGTGTAGCTTAACATTATAGTTGCAATATATGTCCTAAATGAAGGAGTAAGATGTCACCTAAAACTTTCTCGCTTTGAGTTGATATGTCGTCGCGACAAATTTCGAGAAAGAATGTCATTTAAGTCGAAAAACGTGAACTTTTTTCCTGTCGCCCATCCATTGTTTGTCCCTACTCGGTGTAGCTTAACATTAGAGTTGCAAAATATGTCCTAAATGAAGGAGTAAAATGCCACCTAAAACTTTCTCGCTTTGAGTTGATATGTCATCGCAACAAAGTTCGAGAAAGAATGTCCATTGTTTGTCCCTACTCGGTGTAGCTTAACTTAATCCAATAGTCCTAACTAGCGTCCACTAGTTAGGACTATTGGAAACCAGTCTAATATCTCTCACGGAGCCCTGAAATTGCCGAACCCCTAATGAAGTTCAGCAACGATTCTCCTGGTTAGAGTGTATCTTTATGAGTTCACAACCCGGGAACCCTAGCGTCCTGAAGCGTTGTAGCGCCATATATGGGCAGTCAAATATAATGTGTGAAGTCGTCTCCTCTTCTTCTCCACACATCCTGCACATCGCTGTTCCCTTGTTGACCCCTGTAGTTTTCACGTGTTTCCTTAGAGCACGTGTTTCACCAGTCTGATGTCACGTCTGCTGAGATTCACAATTCTCTTTGCTGTTTTCTCTAAGGGGCCCATATNCCCCCCCAAAATAGTATATAAGGACCCCATAAAAAATATAAAATTTGAAAATTTCCGGTTTCTATCCGATTTATGAACGGTTTTCACCACTAAAAAATCGGAATTGAGAAGTACCACTTCGGGATGAGCGAGAAAGCTGAAATTTGATTCAAAGGTGTTCCGAAGTACAAAAAGTCATATCCTTGAATAAAATTCAATATCATCCCTTAGAATGCTTAGAACATACATATTTTTATATACTATGATGGAAAATATTGTTTGTGACAATTATTAAAGGTCTCATTAAAACTAGGTTTTTCCGTAGACAAAAAGGGGCGGAGCCATCCGTTTCACCTCGAATTTTCGCGCACCACATAAACTTTAGCATATTGCTCCATTATTCCGTTAAAACAAGATTTTTTGAGAATACCGAACCTTTCTTGATTGCATCGTGCTGTTGAGTAGTAGGTCCTATTTAAAGCGCAAAATAATCGGCCGAAAAATCGGAAACGGTTCAAGATATCGTTCTAAAATTAGATATATGCAACCTTAGGTATATGCAGAATATGAAGAAAAAAATTTGGTAAAAATCGGTTGAGTAGTTTCAAAGGAGGAGGGTAACAAAAGTTTGCAGTTTGTGGGGAGTTCGCTCCGCCCAATAAGTATCATAAATTGATTACTATAAGCTTTTTGCTAAAACACGGGTATTTTGTACGCCCCCCCCCCCTTTGGCAATGCTAGGGTTAATGTAGTTAGAGAAGTAAATGGAATGATCTATTAGATACTGAGGTTTCACAGAAGAATTCAAGCAAGGGGTGAAGAAGAGTTAAGTTTCATCTAAAAACTTGGCAAGTAAAATAATGGCAAAATTATGACATCAAATTTTCAAGTGTATAAAAATTTACATGAGCAATCATCTGCAGTTGCAGAGCTTACGCTTTCTGGAACCTCGCCACATTATGCGAGTACTCATTCGTCAATATAAAACGTTCTGTCCGTTTTCACAATATTTTTCCTCCAAGATAAAGTTAGATTGAAATGTGGAGTTGGTATGTATGGTTTGAAGTTATACTTCCTTAGGGACGTTATGAAAAAATAATGTCGCACCTGTAACAAAAAATTATCACCGCATCAGTGTAACACAAAATTATTACCGCATCAGTGTAATACATAATTAACAGATGAAGTTAGTTATGAAAAAATGATGAAGATGGAGTTAGTTATGAAAAAATGATGAGAGTTAAATTTAATAATTGTATTTCCTCATTCTATACCCATAAAACATCGTGGCTCAGTGGCATCGTGGCTCATTCTATATCCATAGAACATGCTCCAATTTTTGCAGTTATACTTCTTAAGCGCGTTATGAAAAAATGATGAGAGTGAAATTTTAAGATGCGCGCGCACCTGTTACAAAAAAATTATCACCGCATCAGTGTAACACAAAATTATTACCGCATCCGTGTAACACAAAATTATTACCGCATCAGTGTAACACAAAATTCTACCGCATCGGCTCAGTGGCATCGTGGCTCATTCTATATCCATAGGACATGCTCCAATTTTTGCAGTTATACTTCTTTAGACGCGTTATGAAAAAAATGATGAGAGTGAAATTTTAAGATGCGCGCGTACACGTAACAAAAAAATTATCACCGCATCAGTGTAACACAAAATTATTGCCGCATCAGTGTAACATAAAATTCTACCGCGTCAGTGTAATACAAAATTAACAGATGAAGATGAAAAAATGATGAAGATGGAGTTAGTTATGAAAAAATGATGAAGATGGAGTTAGTTATGAAAAAATGATGAGAGTTAAATTTAAATATTGTATTTTCTCATTCTATATTCATAGAACATCGTGGCTCAGTGGCATCGTGGCTCAATCTATATCCATAGAACATGCTCCAATTTTTCCAGTTATACTTCTTTAGGCGCGTTATGAAAAAATGATGAGAGTGAAATTTTAAGATGCGCGGGCACCTGTAATAAAAAATTATCACCGCATCAGTGTAACACAAAATTATTACCGCATCAGTGTAACACAAAATTATCACCGCATCAGTGTAACACAAAATTATTACCGCATCAGTGTAACACAAAATTCTACCGCATCAGTGTAATACAAAATTAACAAATGAAGTTAGTTATGAAAAAATGATGAGAGTTAAATTTAATGATTGTATTTTCTCATTCTATATTCATAGAACATTGTGGCTCAGTGGCAACGCCTCTGTTTCATAGTTGGTAGGTTCTGAGTTCACTCCCGGGTGGGGTAGTATGTTTTTTTTAAAATATTATTAAATTTATTTTGAAAAAGAAGTATATCTTCTCACGCGCATACATAAGTACACGCACCCATTTCCTAAAAGAAGTATAATTTCGCACGCGCGTACATAAGTACACGCACCCATTTCTTAAAAGAAGTATAACTTCTCACGCGCGTACATAAGTACACGCACCCATTTCTTAAAAGAAGTATAACTTCTCACGCGCGTACATAAGTACACGCACCCATTTCTTAAAAGAAGTATAACTTCTCACGCGCGTACATCAGTACACGCACCCATTTTTTTCTTTCTTTAAGTCTCTTTAACATTAATTTTATTCGAGAACGGAGAATGACTTCCATTTGCTGGCAATGTGCAAGCCTATTAATATGGTCACCCATCAAGTAAAACCTCGTTCGACCTAGCTTAACTTCAGTGATCTTAAAGCGAACTGGTGTATTAAACGTGTCATTGACGCTGGCAATAAATTCAATCGCAATCTACGCTGAGAAAATTCACAGCAAATTGTTAAAATGCGAAGTCCATATTACTTTCAGAGCATTAAGGCAGAAATACTATAATAATAAATTTAAGCGCGAGAAGAAGAGCGGCAAGAACAATGAAGCATTTTTTTATTAATATAATATAATAATACTTTTTTGAAAGATTTCAATATCTCTCAAAAATTCAAAGTGTTAAAAAATATTAACTATAAAATAAAATTAAATTTAAACAAAACACCAAAAACACTATTTATTTTAATTTATGAAGAAACTAGTTTCGAATCATTCGATTCATCATCAGTCTAGTGGAGACTAAAGATGGAAGTTGACAATTAAATTGTTTAAATGTAATTTTATTTAATAGTTAATGACTTTTGTTCTGTTTATTGATTTTCTGGAAAATTTTCAATAAGGTTTATTTTCTTGATTTTCGCCTATTTTGGAAATTGTTAAAAAAAAAAAAATCTTTCTTTTGTAAAAGCGCCTCTTCTCAAAGTTCTATTTCCAATCTTGTTTGAGAGGGGGGGGGAATGGAGTTTGATCGAACCAACCGCCTCCTGGTTACGAATCTACCCCCTCGATTAACCGAGGCTGTATTTCTATTGAGTCTGGTTCACTGCTTTTACCATTCTTGGACATAAATTTCTATAAAATATTGTATATCAACTACAAATAATAAGTTTAGATATGGTATTTAGGATGTTTGTAGTCATTATGAAATAATTGAAAAAAAAAAAAAAAAAAAAAAAANTTTCAGTTCACTTGAGAATGTCGTAACTGACGAAAGCGCTCGTGGCTCATCAAATTCATTGTAGTTGATACATAATTTTTTTTTTTTTTTTTTTTTTTTTTTTTTTTTTTTTCAATTATTACAAATAATAAGGCGAATCACGAGCGCTTTCGTCTGTTATGACATTCTACTTAGGGGAATGTCGTAACAGACGAAATCGCTCGTGACCCGCCCTATTATTTGTAGTCGGTATACAATATTTTATTGAAATTTATATTTCGTACTAGCTAAAACAACTCCACATAAAGCCTTTCAAAAGATATTCGGGTGGTCTCGCACTTTTGGGACACCCTCTATTACTCTATGTTATAATACTACTAGCTGTTTTCCCGTGCTTCGCTACGGTTACAAAATTCAACAACAATTCCGAGATCGTGAAATTAAATTTAATCTTCTCAATTTTAGATTTTTGGTGGAACCGACCCCCAGAGTGAACATGGCTCCCATTTAGAAAATTCAATATTTTACTCAAAAATATTACTTTTTGCACTGCGGAACACCTTCGTATAAAATTGCAACTTTCTCGCTCATCCCGAAGTGATATTTCTTAACTATGGGTTTTTGGTGGAACCGACCCCCAGAGTGAGCACCCCTCCCAGTTAGAAAATTCAATATTTTATTCAAGGATATGACTTTTTGTACTTCGGAATACCTTTGTATCAAATTTCAGCTTTCTCGCTCATCCTGAAGTGGTACTTCTCAATTCCGATTTTTTGGAGGTGAAAACCGCCCAAAAATCGGGGAAAAACCGGAAATTTTCAAATTTTATATTTTTTATGGGGTCCTTATATACTGTTTTTTGGGGGGGGGTCTATTCTCGGTCATTCGTTATGTCTTTTAATTTGCCCAGAAAAAAATTGCAAAAAGACCTGCTAAATAGCGTCATTTTTGGCGGTAACTTGCTCCCACTTGAACTTTAATTTTTTTCCTTTCTCATTACGCACCTACATACTGTGTGCCAAATTTCAAGTCTCTACGTTTAGCCATCATGGAGCTACGTTGATTATCAGTCAGTCAGTATACCAACTGGGCTTTGCGTTTTATAAGTTTAGATAGATGAATACAAACATCCTAAATACCATTTCTAAATCATTTTTGAACAGTAATGAGCCTCGTCATTCTAAGATATTATCACAACTCGGAACTTGAATAACTTATTATACAATACCTAGGTATCTATCCTTTCAAATAGGGTTCATTTTCCTGATGATTTTCACCTCTCTTTGGAAACTTACTAGAATCTCACTCGCTATCCATCAGACATTTCAAAAGTATTTCTTACATTCTTTTCATCATTTTCCTGATGTTTTTCACCTCTCTTTGGAAACTTACTAGAATCTCACTCGCTATCCTTCAGACATTTCAAAAGTATTTCTTTCTTTTTCTCTCTGATGTGAAAATTTTGTGGTTTTTGTTTTTACAGAAAACGAAAATTTAAAATGTTTCACATGAAGGTTTCTACTGGTATTTCAAAAAGTTATTCCATAAGAATGTTTAAGTGGAGAGGTAGACGACGAGCAGCGGAAAGAATGATGGGGAGAACAATATTTTACTTTGATATTCTAAGCTTTTGGCTTTTTCAGTATCAAATTGTTTTAAGAATTTTATTTAGTGTGAAGGTTTGTTTCTTTGTAAGATTGGTGGAAAATATTTTTTCTTTCTCTTTCTATGTTTCTTGTGGGATGTTTCCGTTCTTTTTTTTTTCCCTCAAGAAATGTTACCATAGATTCTGTTTATCTTACATTTGTGTAGATAACATCTGTCTTCATCTATTTGAAGGCATTTGGTATTTTAGAAAATGAGATTCCACATAGAAATAACTTCATCTGATGTCGTTGTATTCATTATTTTGGTTTATTTCAACAAAGTGTTTTCACAATCGACCAAGAACAAAAACCTTTCCCCCTAAAGAAACAAAAACTTTAGAAAGCATCTAAATGTTTAAAAATGCATATTTTTCTTTTGTGTTATTATATCACAGGATATTTCTTAACAATCAATCCAATACAATAAGATATACTTAACCAGCGTCATACAGACATCTCCGTGGCAGAGTGGGCATCACATTCGGCTTGCACCAAGGAGGTTCCGGGTTCGATTCCTGGGCGGGTAGAAAATTTGAAAAAGTTTTTTCGAATTTTCTACTTGGTCTGGTTGTGTTTGGGGGTAACTCAGCCTCCTGAGGACAATTGAGAAGCTATGGTAATAGCGCCAAGTGGTAGCATTATAAGGTCAAAATTGTTAAAGTATAGCTTACGCTTAGTGATATTAGAGTGCATGTTGAAAATATCTTGTAATGCTATGATGCCCACAAACATTGTGACATAATAACACAAAGAAATATACATTTTATTTTATTTACTTAACCAGCGTCTATGGCACGTTGAATATACCAGTTGCCGATAGATCACTGAAGTTAAGCAACCTCCAGTGAGGTTGTACCATGTGGGTGCCACGAGGGTTCGCGCCCTCGTGATACTGACTATTTTTCCGGTCCAACCCAGGCTGTGTGAGGTCAATGTGTGTAGTTGATTTTCAAGTTTCCAGCGAATGCAAGGTGAAACCCCCGTCTTGAATGACCAATATATGTTAAAGAGACGTTAAGCCAAATTAAAAAAAAAAAAAAACAGTTACCTTATATAATGCTACCAGTTATCGCTATTACCATAGCTACACAATTGTCCTCAGAAAACACAAACAGACCAGGTAGAAAATTAGAAAAAAACCTTTATAAAATTTTCGACCCGACCAGGATTCGAACCCGGGATGTACCCCTGGTGCAAGCCGTGAGTGATGCACACTCTGCCACGGAGACGTTTTGGTTGTTAAGACCAAAAAATTAATAAAAAAAAAAAAAAAAAACCTTGCAAAAAAACTCCGTCTCTCCGTCAAATACACTCTTTTTTATTGAAAAATATGCTTTGACTTGACTACTTAATTTTAACGAAAAAGGTAATTTGCTGTCTCCACTAATATTTATTGAAAAAGGTAATTTGGAGTCTCCACTAATATTTATTGAAAAATGTGCTTTGACTTCTCTACTTATTTTTAACGAAAAAGGTAATTTGGAGTCTCCACTAATTTTTATTGAAAAATGTGCTTTGACTTCTCTACTTATTTTTAACAAAAAAGGTAATTTGGCGTCTCCATGAATTTTTAGTGAAAATTTACCTTTTGAATAGCTTAGAATTTTTAAATTCTGATTGATTCTAGGGATAGGAAAAGGGCCATAGTCATTCGAATGGTGATAGTAACATCAAGGTTCGCTCCCCCGAAAAGGCATTTTTAAAACAAAATATAGGGTTCCTCAAGAAATTTAAATGAAATGCTATCAATTTTATTTTTAATAAAAGTTGAAATAAAATCAGGACTAACTTATATTTACATTTAAATCAGGGGCGGGGGCGGATATAGAGGGGTCTGAAGTTTTATTTTGTCACACCCTGTATTTTAGGTGTAGGTATGACTTTTCTTGAGATAAAAGTTCAATTATTGTGTTCCAACTCTGCTACTGAAATCATCAAAAGTACAAAGTTCATTTTTATGAGAGTCTCATTTTTCTTCAGGATGTTAAAATCAGACCGTTTAGGCCTGATTTTAACCTCCCGAAGAAAAATTGGGCGGGCTCGGGTAGAAATTCTGAACTAAGGTTATGATTGAATACAAATAGTAGAAAGTAACTTAAGTCCGGAGATATTTTATCAAATGCTGAAGGCTTAAACATCAGATAAAAGAAAATCAGCATAACGCTAAAAAGTACCTAGCTTATACATACAAAATTCGGATACATAAATTTGTCCAAACCTCTATCTTCAATTTTCATTCAATTCATTTCTCTAAAGTGAAAATTCAATCCACGAAAATTTAAACTTTGAGAAATACCTACTTTCCTTCATAAAACAAAATATGATTTTAGGTATGGGTATGTCTTTATTAAAGAAAAACATTTTGCTATGTACAAGCATATTATTATACTCAATTCTCAATATTATACCTTCTAGGATAGGTATGTATCAAAGATGCAATGCACAAGCATGCCCTCAAAGATGCAATGCACAAGCATGCCCTCAAAGATGCAATGCACAAGCGTGCCCTCAAAGATGCAATGCACAAGAGTGCCCTCAAAGATGCAATGCACAAGCGTACCCTCAAAGATGCAATGCACAAGCGTGCCCTCAAAGATGCAATGCACAAGAGTGCCCTCAAAGATGCAATGCACACGCGTACCCTCAAAGATGCAATGCACAAGCGTGCCCTATTTTAGGATCAGGTATGCGTGTATCAAAAAAGGGAGTATGTTCGTGGCATGCATAAAATCATGCGCGGATATAGGGGAGGGCACAGGGGCACATGCCCCCTCAATTTTTTTAAGCGGGCGGTATTTATCAAATTTCATTAAACCTAATCAGGTAAAAAAAAATTAAAAAATCAAGTGAATGGTGATCCGCTGTGTCTCTTATCATATTGAGGGGGGCCCCCTAAATAATTCCCAATCCTGAGACTAAATAGAAATACGTAAATAAAAAATCGTCAAAAATTCTATCATCCATCATGGCACTTTTTTTCATCACCCTTATAAAATCACTTATCACCCTTATGAAAGGTATTTGTGGTAAGCTCTACAGCTTTTAACAAATTAGGTATCGTACCTTGATAAACATTGCATTAAAAAGTACTGTCCAGGACTCGAACCTCGGCCTCTAGATTACGAGTCCCTCTCTCCCCACCATATTTCGCCCCCCCCAAAAATAAGAGGGCTATATCCGCGCATGCCGAAAATCCCGGAAATGTCATCAAACTTCCTCAAAATTTCACCTAGGAAATTAGATGAAATTGGTAGCCTTCATATATTTTAGATATCCCACACCCCCCGAAAATTAATCCTGACTATTCCCTGACAGCGCAAGTCTTACTACTAAAGATGAAAAGTCAACATGACCCCCCCCTCTCCCTCAACCCGAATGAAAAGCCTGGGTTCGCCACTAATTCAACAGCACCACTAACTTCATTTGGCTATGAGTAACACCCTCATCATGCCACCACCTCAGTCAGGGTTAATACAGAAAACATTTACTTTTCGTGAGAGGAAAAGTTACTTTATTTTGAAATGCTTAATCAGTTCCAGTTTCATGTAACTTATTATCATTATTTTGTAGCTGGGTGCTCTCTCCATCAACCTGGAGTATATTTGCTGTACTCTTGGATAGAGCTCTCAACACATTCAAACGCCAAACTATCTCTTTTATAAAGGACTGAATGTTCTTTCGGAAAGCAGCAAAGAAGATGGGCGCAACGTCTTTGAAAAAGCAATTTGAAAGAGGGGCAATTTGTTTGAGTTTTCTCTGCTAGAAAAAAGTATGATGGGTAATCTGTAGGATCTAAACGCAATCTCTTGGAAACTGACTAAATTTTTTTTCCACATAATCAAGCTGTTTTATCAGAACTGGAATATCAATGGAATATATTAAAAACTAGCCGACTCCGCCCGCTTTGTTTGGCGCGTTAGATCTTAATATTTTTTTTCAAAAGAAGTATGCATTGCATTTGAATTTAAAGGGATACTTCCTATTTGCATCTCTAGGGGGGAAAGCCGAGAGTTGGAAATATTCTTCAAAGAATGTTCCTTCGATTTAGTGATTAAATTTTTAATAATTATAGTTGAAGTGATTAATTTTTTATTAATTTTAGTTGAAGTGATTAAATTTTTATTAATTATAGTTGAAGTGATTAAATTTTTAATAATTATAGTTGAAGTGATTAAATTTTTATTAATTATAGTTGAAGTGATTAAATTTTTATTAGTTATAGTTGAAGAGATTAAATTTTTATTAATTATAGTTGAAATGATTAAATTTTTATTAATTATAGTTGAAGTAATTAAATTTTTATTAATTATAGTTGAAGTAATTAAATTTTTATTCATTATAATTGAAGTGATTAAATTTTTATTAATTATAGTTGAAGTGATTACATTTTTTTCCCAGCTTCTATATCCAACCGTTCTTGGGGGAAAAATAGTGAATAATGATTGGTAGGATGAAATGCCAATACAAGACAATTTATAGGGGACACTCTGATGGGTTTTTCTGATTCTATAGAGATTGCCAGGGATTCGCTCGATGGTCTATAAATCTATGGAGATTGTCTTTGTCATCTTCTAGTTCCATTACATTCCTCAATTTCCCTCGACGGCCCGTTGGTTTATTTCTAGTTCCAGGCTTTCTTTTTTTTTTTAAATTCTCTTGAACATCCAAAGTAATTCCATAGGAAGGTTATACCTTCTAAGCGTTGGAAACTCTCGCTGGTTAAAATATTATTAAATGAGATATTAAAATAAGCAACTATCATATAAGAAGAATATTCTTTGGTGAATTTTTAAAAAATGTAAAGCTTTCATTAAAATGCACAGAGGAATAACGAAATCAATTTAGTACCCAGTAGTGTGCAGTCCTTGCAGAACTTTGCAAAACAGTCAAGTAAAAGTTGCCCTCATGAGAGTGAACAGAAGAATTATGAAATAAATTGAGGACCAAGCAGTGTGCAGTCCTTGCGGAACTTTGCAATGAATTCAAGTAAAAGTTGCCCTCATGAGAGAGAACAGAAGAATTGTGAAATAAATTGAGGACCAAGTAGTGTGCAGTCCTTGCAGACCTTTGCACGACTTTCAAGTATCTAAAAGTTACATTGTTTGTTTGTTACAAACATATTTGCAAAACATATATATTTCTTATTCAAACTTTATAATTTACAAATAATACGAAACGAAAAAAAAAAAAAAAAAAAAAAAAAAAAAAAAAAAAAAAAAAAAAAAAAAA
>CM022878.1:323410-333644 GCA_012654025.1 Pachypsylla venusta | reverse complement strand
CGCCTAGTGAAAGTTAAATTAAACCCATAAAGAAATGTAGGGCGCCTAGTGAAATTTAAATTAAACCCACAAAGAAATGTAGGGCGCCTAGTGAAAGTTAAATTAAACCCATAAAGAAATGTAGGGCGCCTAGTGAAATTTAAATTAAACCCATATAGAAATGTAGGGCACCTAGTGAAAGTTTCCGGCAGGGCCCCCACATGACTTGAGCCGTCACTGATAATAGCTCCAATAAAATGAAACTTGTTCCACAAAAAGAAACATGATGGTGAAAACAAAGATTTTTTTGTTCTTTTATGTTTCAATATGAATGATAAGAGAAAGTATCATACTCGTTAAAAAATTCTTCAAAGAATTTTAATTTTGGATTATTATTTTCAATAATGAACCTTTGGAATCGTCACGGAAAAAAAAAATTATACCCCCACTCAAAATTTGATATTATACGTTTCAAGGTACGTAGAATCCAAAAATGGAATAAAAAAAAACCGTTTGTCACGCCGTGAAATTTGGTATAATATATAGGTCCCATCTGGGCTCTAATTGTGCCCCGAAACTTTTGGGTGCAATCGAATACACCCTTGGCGATTTTTTGCCACTTTTTATCGGTTTTCAGTATTGCTGTCAAAAAGGAGAATGGTAAGAGCTGGAGATTTGAAATTTTACATGTATGTCACATTTGGGGTCTCAGCTAGCTCCAAAACTTTTGGGTTCAATCAAATATACCGCTGGTGGTTTTTACCGCTTTAAATCGGTTTTCATTAATCCTGTCTAAAAAGAGAATGGTAAGAGCCAGAGACTTCAAATTTGGTAGGAATGTCAAATTTAGGGTCTTATTATGCCCTAGATTTTGATCATCACAATAACCCCCTCAAATTTTTTGGGGGGTACCCCAAAAAAAATTTATTATTTTTTTGCCAGAAAAATAATAAACCCAGGTGTCACATAGGCAGAGTTTTTTTTACACTTTGTAAGAAGGATTCTACCACATGAGCTCTGTATCTTTTGCGAAAAAGAGAAATATGGCTAGATTGCATTTGGGAAGATTTTTTTTTTTAATTTGGCTTAGCGTCTATATGGTACAACCTCGCTGAGCGTTGCTTAACTGAAGTGATCTAACGGGAACTGGTGTATTCTACGTGCCACAGACAATGGCAATGATTATTTACATATATTATTAGGAAATCAGGAAGCGTTTATAAATAATGATGGTATATACTTAATCTCTTCTCTATATCTCTTCACCCTCCATTCACTGGAAACTTGCAAACCAGCTACCCACATATCACCCAGCCTGGGTTTGGCCGGAAAAATAGCCAACATCACGAGGGCGCGAACCCACGTGGACACCCACATGGTACAACCTCCACTAGACGTTACTTAACTTCAGTGATCTAACTGGTGTATTCAACGTGCCTAATAATAACATTATATTTAAATAGAAAGTTTTTCGCATTTTCTTTTCATTTACGCCTTTTAATTTAAAATATAGCCAACGATCATACCACGTTGAATACACCAGTTCCCGTCAGATCACTGAAGTTAAGCAACGTCGGGCGTGGTTAGTACTTGGATAGGTGGCCGCTTGGAAACACCATGTATCGTTGGCTCTTTTTTCCGGCCCAACACAGGCTGGGTGAAGTCAATGTGGGTAGCTGGTTTGCAAGTTTCCAGCGAATGGAGGATGAAACCCCCGTTTTGAATGAGCAATAGATGTTAAAGAGACGTTTAGCCAAAAAAATAATAATAATAATAATAATTTAAGTTGGTGAACTTTCAGAGCTCACCGCAGTGCTATGATAAAACAATATAAACAATTGAGCACGACAACGTTCGGATAAGTTTCCAAATTTAATTTCCTATGAAATAGCTCGATGGTAACAAGTTTTATTAAGGGGAACATTTTCTTCTTGTTACATATTGGCAGAGAGCCCTTTACCGTACAAAATATTTTGCTGGCAATTTGCCAACAACTTTGGTTATCGAACAAATTTAATTGATATGACAATGTACCAACAAATAAACTTGCAGTTTTCCCCCAAACGAGCAACAACTTTGTAAGAGAGGAAAAAATATATGGGAGTTTTTTTTTTTTTTAACAAAGGAGAAAAAATACAGTTTTCTTTAGGAAAAAGAAAATATCTAGCAGTTTTCTTTAGGAATCTTAAATATCTAGTAGTTTTCTTAAAAACGAAGAAAAAATCCAGATGTTTTCTTTAAGAAGAAGAAAAATCTAACAGTTTCCTTTAGGAAAAAGAAAAAATCTAGCAGTTTTCTTAAAACGAAGAAAAAATCCAGATGTTTTCTTTAGGAAAAAGAAAAAATCTAGCAGTTTTCTTTAGGAAAAAGAAAAATCTTGCAAGTTTCTTTAGGAAGAAGAAAAATCCAGATGTTTTCTTTAGAAAGAAGAAAAATCCAGCAGTTTTCTTTAGGAAGAAGCAGTTTTCTTTAGGAACAAGAAAAATCTAGCAGTTTTCTTTAGGGAGAAGAAAAATTCAGCAGTTTTCTTTAGGAAGAAGAAAAAATCCAGCAGTTTTCATTAGGAAGAAGAAAAAATCCAGCAGTTTTCTTTAGGAAGAAGAAAAATTTAGCAGTTTTCTTTAGGAAGAAGAAAAATCCAGCAGTTTTCTTTACTAAGAAGAAAAATCTAGCAGTTTTCTTTAGGAAGAAGAAAAATCCAGTAGTTTTCTTTAGGAAGAAGAAAAAATCCAGCAGTTTTCTTTAGGAAGAAGAAAAATTTAGCTGTTTTCTTTAGGAAGAAGAAAAATCCAGCAGTTTTCTTTAGGAAGAAGAAAAATCTAACGTTTTGTTTAGAAAAAAGAAAAAATCTAGCAGTTTTGTTTAGGAAAAAGAAAAATCCAGCAGTTTTCATTAGGAAGAAGAAAAAATCCAGCAGTTTTCTTTAGGAAGAAGAAAAATTTAGCAGTTTTCTTTAGGAAGAAGAAAAATCCAGCAGTTTTCTTTAGGAAGAAGAAAAATCTAACGTTTTGTTAGAAAAAAGAAAAAATCTAGCAGTTTTGTTTAGGAAAAAGAAAAATCCAACAGTTTTGTTTAGGAAAAAGAAAATCCAGCAGTTTTCTTTAGGAAGAAGAAAAACCCAGCAGTTTTCTTTAGGAAGAAGAAAAATCCAGCAGTGTTCTTTAGGAAGAAGAAAAATCCAGCAGTTTTCTTTAGGAAGAAGAAAAATCCAGCAGTTTTCTTTAGGAAAAAGAAAAATCTAGCAGTTTTCTTTAGGAAGAAGAAAAATCCAGCAGTTTTCTTTAGGAAGAAGAAAAATCCAGCAGTTTTCTTTAGGAAGAAGAAAAATCTAGCAGTTTTCTTTGGAAGGCAATAAAAAAAGCCGTAATCTTTGAAATAGGGGAAAATATTTTTCTCTCTTACTTCATTAATTCGGGCTTTAAAGATCTCATAAATTCGAATGAACATCAAAAATTTCAGCCACGTTACAATAGGAATATCCAACACAATGAGTTGGTTAAAATTTTTTTTTTTCTTTTTTTTAAATTTGAATTAACGTCTCTTTAACATTTATTGGTCATTCAAGACGGGGGTTTTACCCTCCATTCGATGGAAACTTGCAAACCAGACACCCACATTGGCCTCACCCAGCCTGGGTTGATCCGGAAAAAAGAGCCAACGATACGTGGCGTTCCCAGGCGGTCACCCATCCAAGTAAAGACCACGCCCGACGTTGCTTAACTTCAGTGATCTGACGAGAACTAGTGTATACAACGTGGTATGATCGTTGGCTAAGTGTTGGGCCGGAAAAATGAACCAAACGAACGATACGTGGTGATCCCAAGGGGTCACCCATCCAAGTACTGACCACGCCCAACGTTGCTATACTTCAGTGATCTGAAGGGAACTGGTGTATTTAACTTGGTATGATCGTTGGCGAAGGGTTGGACCGGAAAAATGAGCCAAACGAACGATACGTGGTGATCCCAAGCGGTCACCCATCCAAGTACTAACCACGCCCGACGTTGCTTAACTTCAGTGATCTGACGGGAACTGGTGTATTCAACGTGGTATGATCGTTGGCTAAGGGTTGGGCCGGAAAAATGAGCCAAACGAACGATACGTGGTGATTCCAAGCGGTCACCCATCCAAGTACTGACCACGCCCAACGTTACTTAACTTTAGTGATCTGACGAGAACTTGTGTATTCAACGTGGTATGATCGTTGGCTTAGAATTCTTTTCATCAGTAAGTTTTCAATAACTTTCCCCATTGAATGGCATCAATGAGCGGCAGACCTTACACCATCGCATTAGTGTGGTGACAGTTTCCTTACAATTCCCGCTGCATGGAGGCGACATTAAATTTTCAGAACTTTCAATCTTTTGCCCAATTAAACATTCATTCATAGAATATTTTCTTGATTGAAAGGTGTAATACTGATGGGGAGGGGAGAAGAGGGGAAAAGAAGGGAGATAAGAAGAAGTGGAGGGAGAAAATGGGAACTGAAGGGAGAAGAGTTGTAGTGAATTGAGGAGAGGGAAAAAGAAGGGAGAAGAGGGAAAGTGGATGGAGATCAGGGGAAGGGGCAAGGAGATAAGAAGTGAAGAAGAAAAATTAATAATCAATAGGAAAAAGAAAAAAATCTAGCAGATTTCTTTAGGAAAAAGAAAAATCTAGTAGTTTTCTTTAGGAAAAAGAAAAATCTAGCAGTTTTCTTTAGGAAAAAGAAAAATCTAGCAGTTTTCTTTAGGAAAAAGAAAAATCTAGCAGTTTTCTTTAGGAAAAAAAAATCTAGCAGTTTTCTTTAGGGAAAAGAAAAAATCTACCGTTTTCTTTAGGAAAAAGAAAAAACTAGCAGTTTTCTTTAGGAAAAAGAAAAAATCTAGCAGTTTTCTTTAGGAAAAAGAAAAATCTAGCAGTTTTCTTTAGGAAAAAAAAATCTAGCAGTTTTCTTTAGGGAAAAGAAAAAATCTACCGTTTTCTTTAGGAAAAAGAAAAATCTAGCAGTTTTCTTTAGGAAAAAGAAAAAATCTAGCAGTTTTCTTTGGGAAAAAGAAAAAATCTAGCAGTTTTCTTTAGGAAAAAGAAAAAATCCAACAGTTTTCTTTAGGAAAAGGAAAAAATCTAGCAGTTTTCTTTAGGAAAAAGAAAAAATCTAGCAGTTTTCTTTAGGAAAAAGAAAAAAAATCTAGCAGTTTTCTTAAAAATGAAGAAAAAATCCAGATGTTTTCTTTAGGAACAAGAAAAAATCTAGCAGTTTTATTTTTCTTTAGGAAAAAAAGAAAAAAATTCCTTTCAATCTTTTGCCCAATTAAACATTCATTCATAGAATATTTTCTTGATTGAAAGGTGTAATACTGATGGAGAGGGGAGAGGAGGGGAAAAGAAGGGAGATAAGAAGAAGTGGAGGGAGAAAAGGGGAAGTGAATGGAGAAGAGTTGTAGTGAATTGAGGAGAGGGAAAAAGAAGGGAGAATTGGGAGGGGGAGGGAGATCAGGGGAAGGGGGAAGAAGATAAGAAGTAAAGAAGAAAAAATAATAATCAATAGGAATTTAGTATTATTTGAAATGTTCTCAAGAGCATTATTAGAGGTTGTAAAAAAAGTATTAGGCCAACGATCATACCACCAGTTCCCGTCAGATGACTGAAGTTAAGCAACGTCGGGCGTGGTCAGTACTTGGATGGTTGACCGCCTGGGTACACCACATATCGTTGGCTCTTTTGTCCGGCCCAATTCAGGCTGGGTGAGGATAATGTGGGTAGCTGATTTGCAAGTTTCCAGCGAATGGAGAGTAAAACCCCCGTCTTGAATGACCAATAGATGTTAAAGAGACGTTAGGACAATTTTTTTTAAAAAAAAAAAGTTGTGCTCATTTTAGCAAATAAGTTGAATATTCATATTTCAAACTAGGAGGTGTGCTCCGTCCGTCGCCACGGTTCAATTTAATTTTTTCATTTCATACCTAAGATGTTTCAAATCGCCATAGAAGTTAACCCTAGAATGACCAAGATATTTTTTGTCACAAGTAAGAACAATGGGGGGGGGGGGGCAAAANTTTTAGTTTTTTTTTTTTTTTTTATTATTATTTTTTGTCTTAACGTCTCTTTAACATCTATTGATCATTCAAAAGGGGGGTTTTACGCTCCATTCGCTGGAAACTTGCAAACCAGCTACCCACATGAACCTCACCCAGCCTGGGTTTTATATTTGTTGTATCAAGTAGGACCGGGGGGGGGGGAAATTTGACCGTGCTCCAGAAAAGCTGATTTTTCCACGAGCTGTCAATAGACGGGCCATAGGTAAATAAATCATATCTTGGTAATTAGCTTGGATATCTTGGTAATTAGCTCGGAAAAGATAATCTGTTTTTTTTTTAAACCGGGGGCAAATTTCGCCCCCCCCCCCCACCCCTTGGTCATTCTAGTGATAAAGAGGGGTTATGCAAAAAAACAGAAGAAAAAAAAAATTATAAAATAGTGGTAATGTCACATAGAATAAATCAGTTCCGGTGAGATCACTTCCGAGCAAAGTCAGCAAGGATTTTAGATGATGGGTGGACCAGATCGAACCCTGGAGATGCTGACTATTTCCCGTCTAACACAGACTGCATAACGTTTTTAGATTTCCAGCGTATGGAGGATAAAGCCTCGAATAACGAGCAGATGTTAAAGAGACGTAATGCGAAAAACAAGACAAAAATTACTTACTGTAAGAAAAAGAACACTTTTGAGGAATTACTCCACTTATCAAAGTGTTGGTCATGTGCACTGCCCATGATAATATCAAACTGATAGAGCCCAGCACAAAACATACCTGCAACACAAAGACAAATTCAAAATTAGTCATTTTTTTAAAAAAAAATTAATTTGGCTTAACGTCTATTTGTCATTCAAGACGGGGGTTTTACCCTCCAGTCCCCGCGTAAGATAACTGAAGTTAAGAAACTCCAGTTAAGTTTTACTCAATGGGTTGATAACTTCGAACTTTCGAGCTGAATAACTGACTATTCCCGTCCCAACCCAGTCTGCGTGAGGTCAATGTGGGTAGCTGGTTTGTAATTACAGGGTGTCTACCAAATCGTCAAGTGAAATTCCCTGACTTTTCCAGTTTTTTCAGTCTACATTTCCAGATTTTCCAGTGTACTTTTTCAAGATTTTCACTCCCCCATCTGACTTCAAAAAGCACAATATTGGGGCCCAGGGCCCCCAAAAACTATACAGCAAATTTCATTCATACCCTAAACATGTATACCAAAATTTTAGAGGAAAAGGATAATAAGCGCCGCAGGCAAAATTTTTCAGGAAAACCATGTTCACGCATAAAATTGACCATTGAGATAAAAAAAAAAAACTCAATTTGAAAAATTCCCTGACTTTTTGCTTTTTTCGGGTTTTTTTTCCTAAATCCCTGACTTTTCCCTGACATTTTCAGTCTCCTAAAATTCCCTGACAATTCCAGGTATTCCAGGATTTCCAGTCTGGTAGACACCCTGAATTAATAACGGGTTTTTTTTTTTTTAATTTTGCCTAACGTCTCTTTAACATCTTTTGGTCATTCGAGACTCTCTATTCGCTGGAAACTTGCAAACCAGCTACCCACATTGACCTCACCCAACCGGAAAAATAGGCCAGCATCACGAGGGCGCAAACCCACGTGGACAACCACATGGTCCAACCTCGCTGGATATTGCTTAACTTCAGTGATCTCACGGGAAGTGTTGTATTCAACGTGCCATAGACGCTGGCCGGAATATTTTTAATTTTTATCATTTTCGCTCTAATCTGACTATTCTTATTTAATGTCATTTTTGCCCTTCTGCCTGTTTCCAGTTTTGGCGTGGGAGAATGACTAAAAATGTGTCCCGCTTTCTTTCAGCTTTCTGAAATTAATCTGCCTCTCTCTATAATCTGACTATTTCTTATTTAATGTCATTTTTGCCCAACACTTTTTCTGCCTGTTTCCAGATTTGGCGTGGAAGAATGACTAAAAATGTGTCCCGCTTTCTTTCAGCTTTCTGAAATTAATCTGCCTCTCTCTATAATCTGACTATTTCTTATTTAATGTCATTTTTTCCCAACACTTTTTCTGCCTGTTTCCAGATTTGGCGTGGGAGAATGACTAAAAATGTGTCCCGCTTTCTTTCAGTTTTCTGATATTAATCTGCCTGTTTCTAAAATCTGTCTATTTCTTATTTAATTTCATTTTTGCCCAACACTTTTTCTGCCTGTTTCCACATTTGGCGTGGGAGAATGACTAAAAATGGCTCCCGCTTTCTGTCAGCTTTCTGAAATTAATCTGCCTCTTTCTATAATCTGCCTATTTTTAATTTAATTTCATTTTTTCCCAACACTTTTTCTGCCTGTTTCCCCATTTGGCGTGGGAGAATGACTAAAAATGGCTCCCGCTTTCTGTCAGCTTTCTGAAATTAATCTGTCTCTTTCTATTATCTGACTATTTCTTATATAATGTCATTTTTGCCCAACACTTTTTCTGCCTGTTTCCAGATTTGGCGTGGAAGAATGAATCCAGATTTGGCGTGGGAGAATGACTAAAAATGTGTCCCGCTTTCTTTCAGTTTTCTGAAATTAATCTGTCTCTTTCTATAATCTGACTATTTCTTATTTAATTTCATTTTTTCCCAACACTTTTTCTGCCTGTTTCCAGATTTGGCGTGGGAGAATGACTAAAAATGTGTCCCGCTTTCTTTCAGCTTTCCAATTTACTGATGACATTTACTTATCAAATTCAGTTCAAGAAGTTAATGGGGGCCTAGAAGTAATTTGTAGGTGGTTGCTGGCCCTCCGGTGTATTTAGAACAGGGCAACTTTGGGGGAGATCGGAGGAGGTCAAAAAAATAGGGTTTATATTAGGTTTCCAGCAAATAGAGGGTAAACCTCTGTCTGGAATGACATTAGATGTGAAAGAGACGTCTGAGGAGAGAAGATCATATTCATTCTGAACACTTAGGATATTTTAATTAAATACTTAATTAACTGAAGTTTTCGAATTTAAATTATAATAAAGTAAAAAACTAACAAATTAATTCAGAACTCATTAAATATATTTTGGAATAATGTAAATAAACATTTATTTAACTTTCCATGCTGAATTATCTGAGTAATCCAATTGTTATATTTTTTGGTTTATTATTTTCAATAATGAACCTTTGGAATCGTCACGAAAAAAAAAAAAAAAATTACCCCCCCTCAAAATTTGATNCACCTGACTTTATTATTTTTCTGGCAAAAAAGAATAATTTTATTTGGGGGTACCCCCCCAAAAAATGTATTATTTTTTGCCAGAAAAATAATAAACCCAGGTGTCACATTGGCAGAGTTTTTAATTAAATTCAGGACTTTCGTTTTTTTATATTTCTGTCTGGGGTCATTATCTCTTTAGGAACTGCTTTTTTACCCTTCCATTATAAGTTCTCGAGAAATGAGTAGTTTTAGTCAATAAAAATTTTCCCACGGATTTGGCCACGGATAGCCCAATATGGTCCAACAAAAGATGTTACAATCCTGACAAAAAAATAATATTGCGAGTAAAGTTTGACTTAGCCAACGATCATACCACGTTGAATACATCAATTCTCGTCAGATCACTGAAGTTAAGCAACTTCGGGCGTGGTCAGTACTTGGATGGGTGACTCTTGGGAACACCACGTATCGTTGGCTCTTTTTTCCGGCCCAACCCAGGCTGGGTGAGGACATTGACCTGGTTTGCAAGTTTCCAGCAAATGGAGGATAAAAACCCCCGTCTTGAATGACCAATAGATGTTAAAGAGACGTTAAGCCAAATTAAAAAAAAAAAAGAAAAAAAAAATTGACTAGTGGCTCTGGCTTTGTGAATTGTAACTCACTACGATATGTTGTTAATTATGATGTTAAAACTGGAACTGAACTGGCAAACTTGGAGAAGCTACCCTGTTGCCAAGCTAGTTTGATATAAAACTGGACCTGAACTGGCAAACTTGGAGAAGTTACCCTGTTGCCAAGCTAGTTTGACATAAAACTGGACCTGAACTCGCAACCTTGGAGAAGTTACCCTGTTGCCAAGCTAGTTTGATATAAAACTGGACCTGAACTGGCAAACTTGGAGAAGTTACCCTGATGCCAAGCTAGTTTGATATAAAACTGGACCTGAACTGGCAAACTTGGAGAAGTTACCCTGTTGCCAAGCTAGTTTGATATAAAACTGGACCTGAACTGGCAAACTTGGAGAAGTTACCCTGTTGCCAAGCTAGTTTGATATAAAACTGGACCTGAACTG
>CM022878.1:298608-310232 GCA_012654025.1 Pachypsylla venusta | reverse complement strand
TAATAGAAAGATTTCAGAATAATGTTTTGAGACCCAAAGTCAATTCTCCTTGATACATTCGATTAAAAAAATTCCTCTTTCCACCGAGAAGGTCTCCGAGATCAAAATGGTGGCCATTTGAAATTTCCAAGATATGACTTCCAAGAGTGTCTAAAACTAGGCGAATTTTTTGCAATGGGATATTGAATGATTGCATAGGACACCAATGTAGAGGAACCTGCTTTTGGAAATTTCAAATGGCAGCCATTTTGAAACCAAACACGCTAGACGTGTAAATTTTTTGCAAAGTACTTCTAATTCTATTGCCTTTCTGAAAATGTATCACAAGATGGGGGTTCGTATTTAAAAAACAAAAGTTGGACCCCCTGAGGGTCACCTTGTACCCGCCCCTGAAAAATTAATCACACCATCAGGTGGTTTAATTTGGGGTATAATACCATTCAAAATTTCAAAACTCCACATAAAGCTGTTCAAAAGATATGTGGCCAACTTATGCACATATAATTCTGAATCACCCTGCATTTTTACCATTAAAGATCTTCGAAATGAGGTTTTTATCTCTAAAATGAGGTCAAAACCGTTTTAGTGGCGTTCATTTCGATGACGTCATATAATAAGAGCATTAAAATTATTTTATAGCAATTTTAATTTTCATATTCCATGAAAAATGAACATCCTCGTTTCGGCAGAATGATTTCAAGCGTTCATCCAGAGAAATCTTCAGGAAATTCTTGTTCATTGCTTGACTTCAGTGATCGAACGGGAACTGGTGTATTCAACGTGCCATAGACGCTGGCAGAAACAATCTATGATTAATAGCAGAAAGAGGAAAATATACATTTTTGACCACACCAAAGGGTTAGGTCGAAAAAACACCCAGGCGAGCGCTTAACCACTGTTTTACCGAGACATAAAAACAGAATTTATCCGTTTGGCTGAAACTCGAAATTTAAGTTCTGGGGACCTCACACCAAGCTTTGGCATTGAAAACTCGACATCCAAACTTACCATTTTAGCTCATTACAATACTTACCTTTTCATAGAGGATAAGAAAAGTAAAAATACAAAAAAATATATATATGGGTACAAAAATATATATAAGGTAGGTACTTCGCAAAGATAAATAATAAATTGTTTCCCCCACCCTAACACCCCCCCCTCAAGCCCTACCCCGAAAAAAATGCTATAGCAGTTTGTTAGCGCCTTTGTTTTTCATCATAAAGGTTACATTAAAATTTCATAAAAAAAATCTCGCAGCTCATCAGCAAAAAGTTTGGAAAGTAAATTTTCAACTTTTCAAAATTTTTATATTTAGATTGTATGGGTTTTAAAAACTTTTTTGGTCTTTTAATTTCCTTTTTTTCCGAACATCCTTTGCCCCCCCCCTCCCCTCCCCACATCAGGACTTTATAGTGTCGACTCCATGTAAGACTCGCATTGGGCTCATTATATGATCAAATAGGTCCGTTTGAACTTGCGCGGCCACTTGGACGCAAGTGATTTAATTACTTTTTTGGACAAAAGTTATATATTTCTCTCATTATTGGCCGAACATAGTGGTAATTTGAGTCCTTCCATTTTATCTCCTCTTTTTTTGCGCGAGGGGGGGGGGGGCAGGGGCTCCGTAAAATATTATTTTTTGCATATACTATTCTCAAAAGCAGCCTCCCTCGCCTAATGGATATATTTTTTTGTATTTTTACTTTCTTATCCTATGAAATGGTAAGTATTGTAATGAGCTAAAATGGTAAATTTGGATGTCGAGTTTTCAATGCCAAAGCTTGGTTTGAGGTCCCCAGAACCAAAATTTCGAGTTTCAGTCATTTATCCGTTCTTTATGTCTCGTTCTTTATGTCTCGGTAAAATAGTGGTTAAGCGCTCGTCTGCTAAGCAGAAGAGCGTGTTTTTTCGACCTAACACTTTGTGTGGTCAAAAATGCATTAGTATATTTTCCTCTTTCTGCTATTAATCGTAGATTGTTTCTGCCAGCGTCTATGGCACGCTGAATACGCCAGTTCCTGTCCGATCACTGAAGTCAAGCAACGTCCAGCGAGGCTGTTCCATGTGAGTGTCCACGTGGATTCGCGCCCTCGTGATGTTGGCTATTTTCCGGCACAACCCAGTCTGGGTGAGGTCAATGTGGGTAGCTGGTTTACAAGATTCCATCGAATGGAGGGTAAAACACCCGTCTCGAATGACCAATAGATGTTAAAGAGACGTTAAGCCAAAACAAAAAAAAAAAAAAATGGTTTCTAAGTGCAATATGGATGCTGTTTATACTACTGAAGGTTTATGTGAAATGGTATGGTAATCCTTGAATTGTATACAGGGTGTCCCAAAAGTCCGAATTATACACCGGGTGTATAATTAGTCAGGATAATCTTTTGAACGGCTTTTTGAGGAGTTTTGAAATTTTGCATTGTATTATATCCCAAATTAAACCACCTGATGGTGTGACCAATTTTTCAGGGGCGAGTTCCATGTGTTCCACAGGGGGCTATTTTTTTTTTTTTTTTTTTAATACGAACATCCATTTTATGATACATTTTCAGAAAGAAAATAAAATTTGAAGTACTTTGCAAAAAAATTCGCACGTCTAGCGTGATTGGTTTCAAAATGGCGGTCATTTGAAATTTCCAAGACATGACTTCCAAGAGTGTCTAAAACTACGGGAATTATTTCTAAAAGTAGGCGAAGTGTCTAAAACTAGAAGAATTATGTCTAAGAAAACAGGTTCCTCGACATTGGTGTCCTATGCAATCATTCAATATCCCATTGCAAATAATTCGCCTAGTGTTAGACACCCTTAGAAGTCATATCTTGGAAATTTCAAATGGCCGCCATTTTGAAACCAAACACGCTCTAGACGTGTAAATTTTACAAAGTACTTCTAATTCTATTGTCTTTCTCAGAATGTATCACAGGATGCGTATTTAATAAAGAAAAGTTGGACCCCCTGGGATCCACATGGGACCCGCCCCTGAAAAATTGACCACACCATCAGGTGGTTTAATTTGGGATATAATAGCATGCAAAATATCAAAACTCCTCATAAAGCCGTTCAAAAGATATTCAGGTGGTTTCGGACTTTTGGGACACCTTGTACAATATAAAATATCCTTTTTTTTCGTGACGATTCCAAAGTTTCGTCATTGAATAAACCAAAAAAAGAGGGAGAGCCGGGGAGCGACAAACATTGAGGGGAGGAGAAGGGAGGGGAGCGACAAACATTCAGGAGAGGAGAAGGGAGAGACTAAGACCTACAAAGAAATTCACAATTAATTAATATTGAAAAATGATACAAGGCAAAAATCTTCAAACCCTTGAAAAAAAAAGGATATTTAAATTGGAGCACGTCCCAGAATTTTAATGACAATATTTTTTGCTCAGTAAAAAGAAACCCCAAAAAAATCTGTTGCTGAGGGAAAAAGTTGTGGAGTGCGATTTGGAACTTTTGTTTATTTTGGGGCTAAAATCAATTGGAAGCCAGCGTCTATGGAACGTTGAATACACCAGTTCCCGCTGGATCACTGAAGTTAAGCAACGTTCAGCGAGGTTGTAACATGTGGGTGGCGACGTGGGTTCGCGCCCTCTTGGCTGGGTGCAGTGTCGGTTTTAGCACTACCAGCGCCCCGGGCGAGATTTCTATGGCGCCCCATAACTGGAATTCAAACCCATATGAAAAAAGGAAAAGGCTATAATGAAATTACCTAAAAAAACCAATAAAATTTTACTTTCCTAGCCTTTCTCTTTTATTATGTTATCAATGTTATCAATGTTATTATTTTACTTTCCTAGCCTTTCTCTTTTATTATGTTATCAATGTTATTATATTACTTTCCTAGCCTTTCTCTTTTATTATGTTATTAATGTTATTATTTTACTTTCCTAGCCTTTCTCTTTTATTATGTTATCAATGTTATTATTTTACTTTCCTAGCCTTTCTCTTTTATTATGTTATCAATGTTATTATTTTACTTTCCTAGCCTTTCTCTTTTATTATGCTATCAATGTTATTATTTTACTTTCCTAGCCTTTCTCTTTTATTATGTTATCAATGTTATTATTTTACATTCCTAGCCTTTCTCTTTTATTATGTTATCAATGTTATTATATTACTTTCCTAGCCTTTCTCTTTTATTATGTTATCAATGTTATTATTTTATTTTCCTAGCCTTTCTCTTTTATTATGCTATCAATGTTATTATATTACTTTCCTAGCCTTTCTCTTTTATTATGTTATCGGCCAACTCTTTTATTATGTTATCAAAGTTGAGGTTTTCAGGAATTTCATTTTCGATTGACAAAGTTGGAAAATTTATGAATGTAGATTGAGATATTGTCGATCTCAGATAGTTTTTTATGACCTTAAGCTTAGAAAAACTGCTCTCCCCACTAACAACCATTACAGGTACCTATAATTCATAATATGCCCAGTGCTATCCATACATTTGGATACAGTTTTTGTAAGTTGCTATTTTTGATCAAATTTAAAAAAAAAAACAAGGGTAGCCACATTCTGATTAGGCAAAAAAGTCGGGGATTCCATGGTCATAACGATTTTTTTCGCTAAATTCAGGGAATTTACGAGTAGCCCTCGCTCAATGAGCGAGGGGATACAAAGGGGCGACTGTGGCGCCTCTTTATTTCCGGCGCACTGGGCAGTCGCCCAACCGCGCCCTACCCTAACACCGCTACTGGCTGGGTGAGGTTAATGTGGGTAGCTGGTTTGCAAGTTTCCAGCGAATGGAGAGGGTGAAACCTCCGTCTTGAATGACCAATAGATGTTAAAGAGGCGTTAAGACAAAAAAAAAAAATCAATTGGAGTTGATATATAGGGATGGGCTAGTCATCCACGAGTCGAGTCATGAGTCGACTCACGACTCGACTCACTCACGAGTCGAATCATCTTTTTGAAATGAGTCGAGTAGCTTTTTTTTGATAAAGATCATAAAGGGAGAAATATTTTTCCGGGTGTTTGTTGTTTACTGAAGGAAAATGTTCTTTTATTCTGGTGACGCATTGATTGTGATGTCTTTTTAATGTATTCGCCGAAGTTGGGGACGTTCATTTTATAGATGCCCCTTTTGTCAATTGGTTTTATTATGTCTTTCTGATCAAATTGAAAAATGTCACTCGATAAGAGTCGATTCATTGAGTCGACTCATATTGGTAAGTCGAGTCATGTCGACTCACCTACGTGAGTCGAAAATCCCATCCCTAGTTGATAAGACCAAGTGCAAAGCTGTTGAACTTGAATTCTTTCAAGCTTTTTTTCATATGCCAGCTGAAGAGCTATAAGTTATTCAATGTTTGTATACTAGCCTCAAAAATTTAAACTTTTGTAGTCAAGATCTCACAAAAAGTTATCATTGAAAAAAGGTCAAGTTCTACCCACTCTTCCAAAAAATTCCGCCTACGGAAGTAGTGATATCTATTACTGGGGCCAAGTTTATTGTAGCTGCTGTGCATCCCGCACTTAAATTTATTATTGCACGTTCTTCTGTCTCAATTCTATTAAAGAAATACCGACTTTTACACTCTAAGGGGATTCGTACAATACTACCTTCTTATAAACAATCGTAGACGTCATGCATAAAATGAAGTCAATCGCCAAATAATTCGATTTTTAATAATTATTTTTCGATTTTTAAGTGCCAACTTTGGGGTGGTAATAGCTACCTTGGGGTCCATTTCCGTATAGGGGTTTATTAAGCAAAGTGGCATTTTTTTTTTTAGCTCTACTATATGTGGTGTTTTTTTTTTNTTTTTCCTAACCTTTTGAAACACCATGTACTTCGTATATGGTAAGATAGAGTAAAAATCCCGTGTCAGGATTCTTATGGATGGTAACAATATCTTAACTACATCTGCACCCTGTATACAGGGTGTCCCAAAAGTCCGAGACCGCCTGAATATCTTTTGAACAGCTTTATGAGGAGTTTTGAAATTTCGCTTGGTATTATACCTTAAATAAAACCACCTGATAATGTGACCAATTTTTTAGGGGTGGTCCCATGTGGCCCACAGGAGGTCCAACTTTTGTTTTTTAAATACAAACCCCCATCTTGTGATACATTTTCAGAAAGACAATAGAATTAGAAGTACTTTGCAAAAAAAAAAATTTTACACGCCTAGCGTGTTTGGTTTCAAAATGGGGCCAATTTGAAATTTCCAAGATATGACTTCCAAGAGTGTCTAAAAGGCGAATTATTTATAAAAGTAGGCGAAGTGTTTAAAACTAGGCGAATTATGTCTAAAAAACAGGTTCCTCAATATTGGTGTCCTATACAATCATTCAATATCCCATTGCAAATAATTCGCCTAGTTTTAGATACTCTTGGAAGTCATATCTTGGAAATTTCAAATGGCCGCCATTTTGAAAACAAACATGCTAGACTGGTAATTTTTTTGCAGAGTACTTCTAATTCTATTGTCTTTCTGAAAATGTACCACAAGATGAGGGTTCGTATTTAAAAAAACAAAAGTTTGGTCCCCTGGAGGCCACGTGGGACCCGCCCTTGAAAAATTGGTCACACCATCAGGTGGTTTAATTTGGGGTATAATACCATGCAAAATTTCAAAACTCCACATAAAGCTGTTTAAAAAGATATTCAGGCGTTTGCGGACTTTTGAACACCCTATATAAATTATCAATATCAATATAATGTGCCAATGCGGCACACATTTAACAAATGTGCAGCAATGAAACCCAACTTAAAGGGTGTCTTGGTAAAAAATCTGATGACAATATCAAACGGCTTTCCTTTATTATAAAAAAAGATATTGCAAGAGGATGAATTTTTCTTGTCGAGCTTTCAATGGCTAAATACGTTTTAACAGAGCCGTAGCCAACGTAAAGGGTGTCTTGGTAAAAAATCTGATGACAATATCAAACGGCTTTCCTTTATTATAAAAAAGATATTGCAAGAGGATGAATTTTTCATGTCGAGCTTTCAATGGCTAAATACGTTTTAACAGAGCCGTAGCCAACGTAAAGGGTGTCTTTGTAAAAAATCTGATGACAATATCAAACGGCTTTCCTTTATTATAAAAAAAGATATTGCAAAAGGATGAATTTTTCATGTCGAGCTTTCAATGGCTAAATACGTTTTAACAGAGCCGTAGCCAACGTAAAGGGTGTCTTGGTAAAAAATCTGATGACAATATCAAACAAGATATTGCAAGAGGATGAATTTTTCATGTCGAGCTTTCAATGGCTAAATACGTTTTAACAGAGCCGTAGCCAACGTAAAGGGTGTCTTGGTAAAAAAATCTGATGACAATATCAAACGGCTTTCCTTTTTTATAAAAAAGATATTGCAAGAGGATGAATTTTTCATGTCGAGCTTTCAATGGCTAAATACGTTGTAACAGAGCCGTAGCCAACGTAAAGGGTGTCTTGGTAAAAAATCTGATGACAATATCAAACGGCTTTCCTTTATTATAAAAAAGATATTGCAAGGGGATGAATTTTTCATGTCGAGCTTTCAATGGCTAAATACGTTTTAACAGAGCCGTAGCTAACGTAAAGGGTGTCTTAGTAAAAAATCTGATGACAATATCAAACGGCTTTCCTTTATTATAAAAAATATATAGCAAGAGGATGAATTTTTCATGTCGAGCTTTCAATGGCTAAATACGTTTTAACAGAGCCGTAGCTAGGGTGAGGCGACTGAGGCATTCGCCTCGGGCGTCGTAATTGGGGGGGGGGTCAATTTTTTTTCAAGATTCCGAGGATTTGTTGATATACATTTTTAAACATTTTAAAAACTAGGTGTGTCTGTGGACAAAAACGGGCGGAGCCATCCGTTTCAAGTTTGTAGGGAGTATAAGGCTACGCTTCGCTCCGCCCAATAATTATTAAATTATTGTATTTCTTTAACTGTATGGACACCAAATTTTCATTTATATATCTCACATAAAATAAATTTACATATTTTTTTTTTATGTAAGCGATCTCAAGTTATTTAACAACCATCAACTATTGTGTTCTCTTTCTAACTGACTTAAATTTTTAATCAGCCGACATTTTGATAAACTTTTAGATACAATTTCAGGTATTGAAATTATTGATTTCTTTACTCATATAGTGCAAATTCCAGCCAACGATCATACCACGTTGAATACACCAGTTCCCGTCAGATCACTGAAGTTAAGCAACGTCCGAGCGTGGTCAGTACTTGGATGGGTGACCGCTTGGGAACACCACATATCGTTGGCTTTTTCCGGCCCAACCCAGACTGGGTGAGGTCAATGTGGGTAGCTGGTTTTCAAGTTTCCAGCGAATGGAGGGTAAAACCCCCGTCTGGAATGACCAATAGATGTTAAAGAGACGTTAAGCCAAATTAAAAAAAAAAAAAAAAAAGTCCAAATTCCTAATTGATGATTCTTTTCAGGCACTTTTATCATTTCAGTTTATTAGAAAATTAAACTCAAATTAAAAATAAACTTGTAATTAATTAATTTAAAGCTAAAAATGAAGAGCACTATTCTCTCTTTACAACGCAACGTTGCCAACCCTGTATATATAAAACGATATTAAAAAACACGTGATGCTATTTATTACATGGCAACGTCAATATTGTCTCTTAATAATGATAGCATGTCTTACAGTTTACAATGCCCGACAAATTGTCTTCCAGTGCCAATAAACGAACTTTTTAAAGTGTGGACGGGCATTGACTGGGCCGTAACCAAGATTTTTTTTTCGGGGGGGAGGGGTGGAGGTTCGAAGGATGGACAGATAAGCCTGGACTAATACCGGAAAATGATTTTCATGGAAGGTGATGTTGTTGATGTTTTTGTTGTTGCTGCTGCTGTTGTTGATGTTTTTGTTGTTAAAAAAAAAAAAACGATTTAAATTTCGGAGGCTGGACCTCCCACCGCCACTCCCTCCCCCCCTTAGGCCTTGCCCAATGACATATGATCAATATCTGAGAATGGCAGCGTGGCCATGGAATCAATTCAATAATTTTCATATTTTAATGGGAAATGGGGAGGAGGAGGGGGCGCTGCTTATAACTACTAGAAGACCCCTTGGTTGAATCTTTCTCATTTTCTTCTACTTCCATCATTCAATTTTAGTGTGAGTGGTGAGGGGGGAGAGGGTTCTCCTCATAACTACTAGAAGACCCCTTGGTTGCATCTTTCTCATTTTCTTCTACTTCCATCATTCAATTTTAGTGTGAGTGGTGAGGGGGGAGAGGGTTCTCCTCATAACTACTGGAAGACCCCTTGGTTGCATCTTTCTCATTTTCTTCTACTTCCATCATTCAATTTTAGTGTGAGGGGTGAGGGGGGAGAGGGTTCTCCTCATAACTACTGGAGGACCCCTTGGTTGCATCTTTCTCATTTTCTTCTACTTCCATCATTCAATTTTAGTGTGAGTGGTGAGGGGGGAGAGGGTTCTTCTCTCATAACTCCTGGAGGACCCCTTGGTTGCATCTTTCTCATTTTCTTCTACTTCCATCATTCAATTTTAGTGTGAGTGGTGAGGGGGGAGAGGGTTCTTCTCTCATAACTACTGGAAGACCCCTTGGTTGCATCTTTCTCATTTTCTTCTACTTCCATCATTCTATTTTTGTGTGAGTGGTGAGGGGGGAGGGGGCCCTCTTCTCTCATAACTACTGGAAGACCCCTTGGTTGCATCTTTCTCATTTTCTTCTACTTCCATCATTCTATTTTTGTGTGAGTGGTGAGGGGGGGGCCCTCTTCTCTCATAACTACTGGAAGACCCCTTGGTTGCATCTTTCTCATTTTCTTCTACTTCCATCATTCTATTTTTGTGTGAGTGGTGAGGGGGCCCTCTTCTCTCATAACTACTGGAAGACCCCTTGGTTGCATCTTTCTCATTTTCTTCTACTTCCATCATTCTATTTTTGTGTGAGTGGTGAGGGGGGGGGGTCTTCTCTCATAACTCCTGGAAGACCCCTTCGTTGTTTCACATGCATTTTCTTGTCCCTTTCCTATTAACTAATATTTCCCTCTGTCTGTTTACTTTATTTGCTATATCTTCTTCTTTCTTTTGACCTATTTATAAATTCACATTTTGTTTCCCAAAAGGTATTAACAATTTCGTTTTGTTTAATGCTACAAAATAAGCTCAGAACAGAAAAAAGTCTCCTGCTATCATATAAGAGATTTAACAAGGCTGCACACTGGAACGACAAAATAAGAGGAAAAAGTCTCCTGCTATCATATAAGAGATTTAACAAGGCTGCACACTGGAACGACCAAATAAGAGGAAAAAGTCTCCTGCTATCATATAGGAGATTTAACAAGGCTGCACACTGGAACGACCAAATAAGAGGAAAAAGTCTCCTGCTATCATATGGGAGATTTAACAAGGCTGCACACTGGAACGACCAAATAAGAGGAAAAAGTCTCATGCTATCATATAGGAGATTTAACAAAGCTGCACACTGGAACGACCAAATAAGACGAAAAAGTCTCCTTCTATCATATAGGAGATTAAACAAGGCTGCACACTGGAACGACAAAATAAGAGGAAAAAGTCTCCTGCTATCATATAGGAGATTTAACAAGTCTGCACACTGGAACGACAAAATAAAAGGAAAAAGTCTCCTGCTATCATATAGGAGATTTAACGAGGCTGCACACTGGAACGACAAAATAAAAGGAAAAAGTCTCCTGCTATCATATAGGAGATTTAACAAGTCTGCACACTGGAACGACAAAATGTCTAGAGTATAGTGTAGACAAGAAATACTTCAAAATTGAGTTACCTTAACCATGCGCAGATATAGCCCTTTTGTTTTGGGAGGTTATTAGGGACTCGTAGTCCAGGGACTGGGGGTTCAAGTCCTGGGTTGTAATTTTTAATGCAATGTTTATCGAGGTACGATACCTAATTTGTTAAAAGCTGTAGAGCTTACCACAAATATCTTTCATAAGGGTGATAAGCGATTTTATAAGCGTGATGACAAAAAAAAGTGCCATGACGGATGACAGAATTTTTGACGATTTTTTATTTACGTACGTATTTCTATTTAGTATCAGGATTGGGAATTATCTTTTTCTCAATGGGATAAAATACACAGCGGATCACCATTGAACGCAGTTTTTCTCAAATGAAATCGAAAGTTGGTGTCTATTTACCCATTTTTGAGTCACCCTGTAGAAATTTTATTTACGCCAAAAAATAGACTATTTTGTGTTAAAACTACATATAAAATTTCAAGTCTATATCTTTAGCCGTTAAAAATAAAAAAATCCGTTCCCGAACTTTTCGAACACTCTGTATACACTATACTCTGTGTATACTCTGTATACATATATACTGCGCGTACCAAAAGTTCGAGACCACTGGAATATCTTTTGAACGGCTTTATGTGGCGCTTAGAAATTTTGCGTGATATTATATCCCAAATTAATCCACCTGATAGTGTGACCAATTTTTCACGGGTGGGTCCCATGTGGTCCCTAGGGGGTTCATGTTTTGTTTTTTAAATACGAACCCCTCATCTTGTGATGCACTATTACAATAAAATAAAAGAAAGACAATAAAATTAGAAGTACTTTGCAAAAAAAATTCACACGTCTAACGTGTTTGCTTTCTAACTAGCGGCCATTTGAAATTTCGAACACCTTGTATATATATA
>CM022878.1:249199-270043 GCA_012654025.1 Pachypsylla venusta | reverse complement strand
CTTCTCGAAACGAAGTTCGGGTACTCAGCTAGTTTCATATAAAAAAGATAAATGAAAAAAGAAGACGTTTTGAACAAAGTCTAATATTTTTTTATTTTATTTTTCAATTATTAGAAAATAAATAAAGGAAAGTTAAGAGAAAAATACCTACAGGGTGGTTCATAAAAAAATTGACGATCGTAATGAATTAATAAACTGGATACACCCAGTATGTTACACCGTATGGGATTGATTACAGTATGCTCGAGCACCCTAAAGTTGACAGCACCGCTTAATAATAGAAAAATATAAATATAGGTAATATACCGAGAGGCCCAAGATAAAATGCGCGTATGTTTTCTTAATCATTTTCTTGAGGTCAATCAATAGTGGCAACATACCACGTTGAATATATCAGTTCCCGTCAGATCACTGAAGTTAAGCAACGTCGGTCGTGCTCAGTACTTGGATGGGTGACCACTTGGAAACACCACGTATCGTTGGCTCATTTCTTCAACCCAACCCAGGCTGCGTGAGGTAGCTGGTTTGCAAGTTTTCAGCGAATGGAGGGTAAAACGCCTGTCTTAAATGACCAATAGATGTTAAAGAGACGTTAAGCCAAATTAAAAAAAGAAAAATCTTGGTAACATCGAATCCGATGGTAACCAGATATGCAAGACTGCTGCTTTGAATTGTCATCAAATGTAGGTGGTTAATAATTGGCATGAATCCACAGAACCATTTCAATCAGTCCGTGTCCAACATGATAATATTATAAGTCGTCTCGCCGGAGGACGTAAAACAGAAAATGGACCGGACTTGTCAAGCCAAAGACAATAAATCACTCGCTCAGCCTGAGGTAATCCATCTTGCCTGGCAGAGGTTTCTTATTGGTTGAAGTGTTTCTGTTCAGAAATATCTGCAGACCACCAAGGCAGGGATGCCTCTGGCAACATATCACGCAAAGAAAAGATTTAATCAAAATATTTTCGGCTTTTGAATTGAAGATATTCCTGAACAGAAACATTGATTCAAGCAAAACAACCCTATTACCCTATCATAGACCGGTAATAGGGTGAATACCGCAATAGCAAGAAGTAAGTGGACAATATTATAAGAGTTGCTTTCTGTATTGTTTTACATCATCAGCTCAGATGGACTCCGTGTGGATGTTACCCTCAAATAACTTCTCACAATCTCAAGTATGATTTACTTTTCAAGTTTTCATTGTGAAAGTTACTTATGTTTCATAATTAAATTGGAAGAAATTACTCCTTCGCCTTGTGATAGATTTGTAAAATTTTGTCCGAAAGCTATAATAAAGATAACTTTAATGGTTTTGGTATTATAGTCAATCAAGCTCACAGTAAGCCAGCGTCTATGACACGTTCAATTCACCAGTTCCCGTTAGATTACTGAAGTTAAGCAACGTCCAGCGAGGTTGTACCATGTGGGTGTCCACGTCGGTTCGTGCCCTCGTGATGCTGGTTTTTTTCCGGTCCAACCCAGGCTAGGTGAGGTCAATGTGGGTAGCTGGTTTGCAAGTTTCCAGCGAATAGAGGGTAAAACCCCAGTCTTGAATGACCAATAGATGTTGAAGAGACGTTAAGCCAAATTAAAAAAAAAAAAAGTAGGTCAGTTAGATNAAAAAAAAAAATTCTTTTTTTATTTAAAAAAAAATTCAAAATTTTTTTTATCAAAAAAATTTATTGAACGAAGTGGTGTCTAATATTTCTTTAAACGTCTGTTTGCCTTACCGTTCCATAGCTTGGCCAATTTTGATAAAACTGAGTACGTAAAGTACGTTCATAGAATTAAATGATAGATTTTTAGGCCTTATTGGGTCAATCAGGGTCTCATAGCGGATCATTCTTTAAGTCTAAAGTTTACATAACTACTAGTTATTGATATATTACCACCTATAGCTGAAATTATCAATAACATGTCCAAAATCCTCACCCTTAGCAGAGGCGGCTGGTTTTACGGATGACCCGGAACTCATACAAACACAGTTTTCGACAGATATCAATATTTTTTAGTTAACGAAGTAAACGAATTGCATTGAACGTCTCTTATCGTTCCGCTATTGATCTCGAACACTTCGTAAAATGTAAAATTAAAATTATTTTCAATATTTAAACATGTTAGACGCATGCGCGGATATAGCCCTCTTGTTTTTGGGGGGCACAATCGCACAATATACCTAATAGAAAATTTGGAGGGGGAAAGACTTGTAACCTAGAGACCGGGGGTTTGAGTCCTAAGCAGTACTTTTTAATGCAATGTTTATCGAGGTACGATACCTAATTTGTTAAAAGCTGTAGAGCTTACCACAAATACCTTTCATAAGAGTGATAATAATAATTATAATATAGGAATGTCTTTAGTGACTTTATGATTTTCTTGTTGAAGGAAAGAATTTTTAAAAAAATGAAAAAAAAAATCGACGAAAATTAAAAATATTTAAATTCTTTCCTTGAACAAGAAAATCATAAGGGTGACAAGCGATTTTATAATTGTGATGGCGAATGACAGAATTTTTGACGATTTTTTGAGATCACCATTAATTTGATTTTTTTTTTTTTAAATTTACGTGATTAGGTATAATGAATTTTGAGAAATACCGCCCGGTTAAAAAAACTGGCGGGGGGGGCACGTGCCCCCCATGCCCTCCCCTCTATCCGCGCATGGTTAGACGAGTTATATGGGACACACTAAAAGTCAAATTGATGTCTCTTAGAAGAAAGTTAATAAATTAAGAAACGTCATTTTTTTAGGAACGACCTTGAAATAAAAGTTTCTAAGCAAACGACTGATAGGAGAAAGTCTATGAAAAAGTTCAATGAAATTAGAGAAAAAACATTATTTAGAATAAATATGATTATTACATAGGTAACTAAAACAATAATATACAAGAATAAAGTTAAGATAAGATAAATGATAAAGGAAATACATAATAAAATAGGCAAATTTTTAGTCCTTTTTTTTTTTAAAAAAAAAAAGCAGTTTGAAAAAATGGTAATAATTTTATTCAATATAAGAACAACACACAAAAGTCTGCTAGAAGCAGGAAGCCAAAGATTTTCCATCGCAGGTCGAGGTATGTACTCGCTCGGGGACACTACGTATCGTTGGCTTTACAGGAGTGCACTATAAGGCTCGTGAAGATAAAAGGAGTACCTATTGTTGTTTACAGTGAAATGTCAGTTGAGTCTATAACTTAGTTAACCTCGTACTCAAATGAAGTGTCTTCCCCAGTGCCAGCTCCAATAATATCAGCGCCCTGTTAGCGTTTTTCAGAGGTATGAATAAAAATCCTTTTTTCTCCATTGGAAGATAGCAGTTGATGTACATGTGGTATTTTTTTACCACATTGATTCACAAAATTTCTCATCGAAACATTACGAAATGATCTATTATTAGAATTTCAAAAATACGAATAAGAAAAATTGAATAAATAATGAATGACTAAAAATACGCCTCAAATTAAGATATAATATTTATGATTAGAAAGACAAGAAACATAGAGCTACAGGATAAGGTAGATATAGGTTTGGAATACGTCTTGTTCTGAATAAAATGAAGCTCGCCTTTCTGAGAAATTGGTCACTCAGAATCTTTTATTTATCTGAATTATTTTTTTCTTCTTCTTAACTGATTATTACTTATGGGTTGGTAAGACGTTCTGATTAGTAAACAGTAGGATGTGAGATCAAAACTAACTCACCCATGGAATTTCATCCTCATGAAATTGAAATATTTACCACTATTCGAGTACATGGAAGGGACCGGTTTTAATAACATATAGTCCTTTGAGTAGCATAATATGCTACCCAACCCTTCCACCACCGCTATAAGGGAGCGGACAAACCAAGGCATGGCTATGCGGTGTAGTTAATATTTTCTATTTCATTTTTGCCATCTGTATTGTTTTGTGTGGATATATTAAAAACGAGCAGAACTTTTCTCCCAATCTTATTTTGTTGTTATCAATAAGCCAAGAGAAATCTATGTACTAGCATCACCTTGTAAGTATAGCCATGGACGAGCTACGTTAATTTTGATTAGGTTAGTGCGTCAACTTTGCATAGATTTCTTTACTGGACTATAGTTTGAAACTGGACTATAGTTACTGGACTATAGTTTGAAACTGGACTATAGTTTCAAACTATAGTGCAGTAAAAGAAACACAAGGAGCACATAAATAGATAAATATGTATGTTCTCTAATAGCTTTAAAAAACTATTGACCTTCACAGGTTGACCCATAATTTTAGTTTTGCGGCTCGGGAACAAAACATTTCCTTAATTTTAAAATTTTAATAATCAATTAAATCATTTTCTTAAAAAAAAAATCTCTCATAGCTAAATGTTTTGGTAAATTAAATAAAAAAAGCCTTTATACTAAAATAAATAATTAAATAAAAATGAATAATTAAATAGATTAACAAATAAAAGAAAATGATCATGATAATGTTGGACAAGATCGATTCAGATTGCGTTTAATATTAATAGTGCTTCATACTGTACGTATATTCGTGAGCTAAATTCCTCTTTGGGGCTATGGAAGCCCCTGCACCTAAGCCTCTTCTGGGCTTTTTGTACTTGGAAAGTAACTGTACGAGTAATGAATCTATTTGTGTTCATAATTGCCAATTTGCGCTGGCTTCGCCTGGTGCCTGAAAGTCATTGATATCGAGCTAATAATATTGTATAAATTTCCTTACACAAAACGGAAATCAAAAACCGTTCGCCATTTTTTAATTCAAATATTTGTTCAGGGCTCCCAGTTTATGGTCTTTGGCGGACTTCTTCCCATCAATTTTCCGATATCTCTTCATACCGTTTTGGCTAAAAAATTAGTGATCGTTAAATTGAGTTTTATTATTATAGATTACTTTTTTAATCAACTAAAATCGATATAATTTTTCTATTGGATTTGAATCCATCAACTCTTTTTTTTTTGCATGCAAACGAGCAACACTTTTTCGGCTCGGGAAGAAATTATTCAAAATTTTGATTATTCAAAAAATCTTCATGTTTTTTTTGGAGAAAGAAGAAAGAAAAAAGTACGGAATATGGAAATTTACAAAAACATGAATAGACTTTAGTATGCATTTTGTTATGAATTCCTCGTTTCAAAAAAAAAAAAAAAATCCGCTCAGGCCAGGGAGAAATTACCTCCCCAAACAGAAACGATAAAACACCTCCTCAACTTTCATGAATAAAAAATTCTCTACCGTACACCAAAGAGAAATATTAACCTGGTTAGACAACTACAGGGTGCGGCAATTAGTTCTCCCACTTTTCAAAAAATCGTGCGAGGGGAAGTAATATATAGGAGGAGCGTAGGGTTTGTGATATTCAACAAGAAATGAGATCTAGTTTTCAGGTGTCGCAATGGTTTGGTCGCGCGAGCATCGTGCGTTCGTTTTTTTAAAAATGAATCCATTGTAGCCACTCAGAGGGCGTTCCGCACAAGGTATGATTTGCACTTCGCAGATCCAGTTCCTGATCGAAAAAACAATTTTGAGGTGGGTTCTCAACTTTAGGACCACATCATCAGCTTTAAGCCTGCATGGGGTTACGACCCATGTCCCCGATCGCGTTATCTCCTTACAGCATTACATTTCGTGAGCCCCTCGCTTGCCGGATTTGAGTCCCTGTGACTTCTTCCTGTGGGGTTACCTCAAGGCTGAGGTCTTCAAACATCGCCCTAAGACCTTTGAAGAGTTAAAGGAGGCAATTCTGGAAGAAATCATCCAAATTGATGCGGATATGCTGACGAGAGTCATGGAAAACAAAAGACTCCAAATGTGCATCACTCGCCAAGGTCGTCATTTGTCATTTGGACTACATTATTTACAAAACATAGATAAAAAAAAAACTAGAATACACAAGCTTTCAGAATACAAAATATTTTTTAAAATATCTTATGTCGTTTTTATTTACCAGCTCTTTCAAATGTGGGAGAACTAATTGTCGCACCCTGTATTAGACGAGTTAATATTGACAGCTCTAGTCCTGTTGTAAGCGTTCAGAGTCGATCTTGTATTTCTAAATAACATTTATAGGATTCTAATATTATATTCTTCGATACTATCATAACGAACTAGATAACAAGAAATTAAGGCTTGACACAAAAATAAAAACAAAATAAGGCAACTTGCATTAAAATTTTAAGTTTTTCACAGACATTTTATATAGGGGTTCCCAAGGAGCAGGCTCTAGAAAAAGACAAGAAAAGATATTGTGTAGGGGAGACTGGGGCACCATGTGCGATGGGCACGATGTGCTTTTCAGTTTTTAGCGCCTCTGGTAACATTTAAGTTGTAGGGTTGCCAACATTAAAAGCCTCTTTCAATTCTGTAAACATCGGTCTGTCGCGAGTTTTCAAATTTTTAAAAATGTAAAAGTTATTTGAGAATTTGTTATTTTATTTTGATGGCGGAAAGTTTTTTTTTAATTATTTGTGAAAGTTTGAATCCTGATACATATTTCCCATTAGAGGTAAGCTTTGTTTCAGGATTCTTTCTCCATTTAAATTTGATTTTTAAATTCCAGCATATGTTGGGGCACGATGTGCCTATAGGTATTAACAGTGCTTTCATCTATGGGGTACTATGTGCCTCGTTTTTTTTCACATCAATTTTTTAATGAACATGATCTTTCTTCATCTTGTGTTACGTTACAGATATATTAGGATTCTTTCATACTTAAAAAAGACAACAAAGGGAGAATATGATGAAAATCTCATGGAAAAGGCAATTTCCAAACCCCTTGCACATGGTACCCTTCCACCCTGGTGCCCCCAGGGTGGGGTACCATGTGCAATTTGACTTTTTCCGAATTTGGAGAGATAAAAACATGGAGGTTTATTGAAATATATTCTAATGGAATATATTTCATTGAGTAATGAGAAAGACAACAAAATTTATAACCAGTAAATATTAACCTCAAATTTATTTCCATCAACCATAGCTAAGATATGAGATCTCGAACTTTTCACGCACATGGTGCCCCAGTCTCCTGTTGATGGAAAGTAACGATACAAGTTTTCCTTTTCCAAATATTTGTTGCATTTCCTCTTTCTTCCTATACCTATATACTAAAATAACAGAAATACATATTTAAAAAAAAAAATTATAGGTCTTACCTACAACTATAGTCATTTGTATTATGCAATAGGTATTATTAACTAAATAGGTACTTATTTTCGATGGGGGAAAGCAAAGCTTTTAAAAAGGTAGGGAACCCCTATTTTAGGGAATTTGGTTGGGTGAGTTTTTCTTCAAAGCAATTTGAATTATATCTTCAAGTGAAGTTTACAATTAATTTTTTAATCTTAGAATTTAAATCTGTTATTCTGAACTGAGAGGTCTCATTGTGTTCAGCTGTAGAGGAAGTTTAGACACCATAGTTGTAATATCAAATAGGGTTGGGCTATCGAATGGAAATATCGACAGTTTTTATTTCAGTACGGAAAGAATCATTATAAATATCGAACGAGATCATCAAAAAATAAAAAAATGACACCATTAGGATAAACGGCTATATTGTGATCAAAAAATTGTTAAATATAGCTCCTCCGAAAGTTTTTCCTTAAAAATCTAATAGCCTTCATAAATCCAAACCGAAGTGCCAACCAGTGTAGAGGAGACTTTTTTTTCTCAGATTTTCCTTCACGTACATACTAAATTCGGGCTGTATCTGGTTTTCCACCACCAAATGGTAAAAAACATGAAACTATAGGAATTAGGAAACCGATAAATCGAAGGGAAATATGGATATTGCCAAAAAATTGAAATATCGAAGATTGATATTAATTTTTTGATCAATTACCCAACCCTAATATCGAGCATATTGCATATATGTCATGTATCACTATGGCGCTTGTGATACGTATCCAATGAGATTACCATCTTGACTTTGATACATGATTGATCATGTATCAATTAAGTCAAGATGGTATCATATCTGGGGCTGCGCCTGTCCTATTTTTTTTTATATATATTTTGACTTTGGTGTGAATAGAGTCACTATCCTAACATAACTTCATTAGATCTTACAAAATAATCGCCATTGCAAGTTCGACCTGGACTAAACATGTTATTTCTCAGTTTTTTTGGAATTTTATCTATTTTTCCACGACTTTTGAGAAAGTTGATGATTAAAGTGTAAAGAAAGATATTACACATAAAATGAAATCTAAATTCTCCTAAAATTCACACGAGAAAAATAAATTATATTTCGTTCTCCTATAAAATTTAGAAAATGTGACTGTGTTTTTTTTTCCTCATGGACCCTTCAGCTGTCGTAACTGTAACAGTATTTCTACTCCAAAATAAGCATCCCGGACCCGGGAGAACTTACTCCTACAGAATATAAATCGGGTGCAAACCGCACTTTTGCAGGGTCATATGAACAAAAATGTCTATGAAAACGTGCGATAAGTAACTAACTATATATATTGCTTCTAGAATTAAAATAACGTAATTAAACAAAATGCGGTTTCTTAACAAAATGAAATTAAATTAAAAAAAAAAAAAAAAAAATCCAACACAGTTTTGATTGGTTCATATCAACATATTTCCATTCCACTATTTTTCTAATATTGAATTTAGTCATGGGGGAGATAGTTTATTGAAACAACGCGAAAACCACAGCAACTCCAATATTTATTCAACCTTAAGAGGATCAGGCAGTAGTTGCTGTTGACGCAGCAAAATAACAGGACGATCATACCATGATACAACTTTGTTGGTTGCTGTTGTAAAGCGTGCCACAGTACATACAGGGTGGAGAATAGTATGGTCTAGATTGTTCAAATAAATGGTTTAAATGGCATCTGCATACAGACCAATTGTTTTATATTGTTTAATTGATCCTAGCTCCACATCAACTAAAGATATGATTCAATATTCGATCGAAGTAGCAGCATTTAGAGTAACTCAGCTGAAATCAGCCGCTCCAAAGTCGGAAGAAACCAAAAGAACCAATCACCTCTGAATTAAAATTTTCTAGATGCCTACCATAGCTGCCCATAAAATATGATGAAAAAATTATACAACGATAAATAATTATATTTTTTTGGTCTTTCAAACATTCTCCTTACATTCGGTTCCGCAAAAAAGTAAGATCACCAGAATGAGTCTGATTTTTTTAAAAGAAAACAGACCTGGGAAATGATATAAATTTACAATTTTTTTAAAAAAAATTAGCATGCAATAAATATTTTTCCTGGTAAACAAAATCAATTAAAAGCTAAAATTATTTAATTAAAAAAAATTGTTATAAATTTAAAATGAATAATTTTAATCATGAAATTTAAATAAAATTGAAAATTAAAACTATAGAGCGACCATAAAATTTAAGTAGTGCTTTTAGTTCTTCACTATTATTTCAAAAATAAAGAACAATGTTCAAATGGTCAAACAACATTTTTCTATAAACAAATAATAATTATGATGATGAAGAAAACTTTTTTTCTTTTCTTAAATTGATTGTAAGAAACCGCTTCAGTTATTTGTGTAAAATACCACGGAAAGCAACTCTAGAATTTTATTATGAGCTCGCTGTTTCGACCGTGTCTCGCTGCGATTCCTATATTGTTATTTTTGTTTTTCAAAGACAATGGAATTCATGGAGGGGGGAAGTAAGGGTTTATATCCACCCTGTATAATGCACCTTTAAAAAAATAAGATTTAAACATTTCGCCAGGGACCTTAGAAGCACGGTCATTCTGACTTTTTAGTATTTTCTAAATAATCCCACTTTCGCATTACTTCTGCAAAATTCTACTATCTTCTACAGGTGCCTAATTGTAACAAATTGAATTTAAGTCCTTTCAATTTTGCCTTTGGTATTAATATAAACTTTAGCAGCATGCTACAGTCTCTAACATCTGGCAAATATTCATTGAAATTTTTGTCTTTAAAATAATAAAAAAAAAAATACCATTTTTAAAGAAAAAACATTGAATACTGTCACTCAATTCATGCCTTTAAAAGTTATTTTTATAATTTAAACATATAAAAACAAACCTAAACGATTTATAAAAATCTTATAATCGCTCTTAATTAAAAATTTCGTAAAATACAATAAAAATTTATTTTCTAAAATATTAAAAATCAATTAATTTATAAAAATAGAATTAAACTAAAATAATATCACTTTATTTATTTTATTATTAGATACATACATTATTATTCATTAAAAGTATGGATGGCTTCAAGGACAATGGTTAGCCTACTGTTTTACATTAGAAAGCCTGCTTGAGTTTATTTTCTATCTCACACCCATGTATAACTTATCAAATTAAAACTTTCTAACATAAAGTCAACCCAAAAAACTGTCTGAAATTATTGTTTTCAAGTCCAGTAGGGTATCACACTGGTCCACTCGGGAGACCTATATTCAATTATAGGCAGAGTCGGAATATTTTCGACTTAGTACTTGTAATTGCGGTATGCGCTTTAAATTCGTGAGGATGATTGAGTATCTACTTTATTGTGAGTAGCGTCCAGTGGCGATTAAAAAGTTGTATGATACTATTAGTACATAAAGCTCTTAGTAGGGGTACAATGTTAGTTTGACTTCACGTGGTGCACCCCGGGTAATGCTAAAGAACTAACACATCAGGTGATCATTGGGTGATTTTTTTTTTTATTTTACCAACTTAAAACAATCAGAAGTCGCCCAAGAAAACATAGCATTACTAATTTTGAATGAAAAAATAAAATATTTAAATTTAACTCTCATCATTTTTTCATAACTAATTTCATCAGTGTTAATTTTGCGTTACACTGATGCGGTGATAATTTTTTGTTACAGGTGCGCGCGCATTTTAAAATTTCACTCTCAACATTTTTTCATAACGCGCCTAAAGCAGTATAACTTTAAAAATACAGAAAAGAATAATATGAAATGAAGATGGTGTATAGTGAACCACTATGCAAGTATATTGGAAAACGGAGCGTGCCACAATAGACCACGTAAACCAATCAACTCCTCCCACGTATTGGGTTTGCTTTGGCGAGCTTACTTAGTCTGTTTTCTTGCGCGACTTCTGATTGTTTTTAGTTTGACAAAATAAAAAAATCACCTAATGACTCTCTGGTCGCCTGATGTGTATATACTTGGTCTGTTCGAGAACGCCCTTTTTGTGATGCATAAAAAAAAAGCATATCCTTAAAAAATGAATTAGTAATGCTGTGATGACCACAAAAATTGTCATACATTACATTATTGTTTACATTTTGAAGATAGTTTACCACTTTGTCCTTGCAACCATCTTTAAAAATAAAAATGCTTCTTAAATATTATGTTACAATAGACAGAGAAAAAGAGAAGGGTTTATTGGAGTTATTTTAATAGATCGATTGTACAGGGTGACCGCCAATATGATCACTCAATTTTTCTGGGAACCAGTTTGAATTTTCGAAAAAAGAAAAAGTACCAAAAATCGGCTCTAACTTTCGATTTTTAAATAAAAAAACCCCTATTATTTCTTCCATATTTGCACGTGCCATAAAATTCTACATTCTTTTGACTAGCCACTTTATTTTTTCTGATTTAGCGACATACAAAGTGGTCGCATTTTCCGATAGATTTCAAAGCAATGAAAAGTACAAGTATGACCTGCCAAATCGCATAAGTTTTTTCTTGCTGAATATCAATACGCTATTTGATAAACCCCAGACTACTCTGGACGAAACTACACGGTTCAGCAAAATTTTCAATTAGCTTTTTTCAATGGAAACTACAGGTGTAACCATCAAATGGCATTCGTTTTTGCTGAACATCTATGTTGCCACTAGATAAACACTCAGAACACTGTAACCGCAATACGGTATTTATAAATAGCATTAGTTTTTTCTTGATCTGCAATTGATGAATGTTAGTACAATGATTTTAATAAAAATTTCATTAAAATAATAAGCCCTGTGTCACCAGAGACGTCCAATATTATTTAGAAACCCCGTATTAAGGATCTATGCAAGAAAAGAAAACAGACATCAGAGGAAAGAGGGGAATAAGGTTTCTTGGGACAAATTCTACCACCTCTCGTGGCAGTTGAAAGTGAACGGTTCTCAGTGTATGATTAAACAACGAATTTAAGTGGAACCATTTAGTGACAACCAATCTAAACAATGAATATATATTATTAACATTTACCTCAAATTATCAAGAGTTCGGTGAAATAACCGCCCATTGGGTAGGGATTATTTAACAGTTACAATGTATCCGTACCTCTTCACCAAGCACTGTTGGTTTGATAGTTAAGTCTCAGTCTCTCAAATCCAAGGGTCCCGTTTGGTCTATAGTGTTCCAGGGTCTTAGCTGATTTTATATGTAGGTCATACTAGTAGTTTTAATTGAAAACCCGATTCGAAAATTTAGGGTCATCCTGTAGTTTTGTCCACAGTTGTCCAGGAGCTTATCTTATAGCATATGTTTTCAGAAAGAAAAGCTAATGCGATTAAATAGGTCACACTAATACTTTTCAATCTTTTAGCACATATTTCCAGAAAGAAAAGCTAATGCTATTTAATAGGTCACACTAATACTTTTCAATATTTTAGCACATGTTTCCAGAAAGAAAAGCTAATGCGATTTATTAGGTCACACTAATACTTTTCAATCTTTTAGCACATGTTTCCAGAAAGAAAAGCTAATGCGATTTAATAGGTCACACTAATACTTTTCATTGATATGAAATCTATTGGAAAATATGTCCATTCTGTATAATGCTAAATCAGAAAAAAAAAAATGATCAGTCAAAATTATGAAGAATTTCATGACAACTGGTATAAAATTAAAAGTGAATCAAGAATGTAGTTATCCAGCGTCTATGTCACGTTGAATACACCAATTCCCGTTAGATCACTTAAGTTATGCAACGTCCAGCGAGGTTGTACAATGTGGGTGTTCACTTGGGTTCGCGCCCTCGTGATGCTGGCTATTTTTCCGGCCCAAACCAGGCTGGGCGAGGTCATGTGGGTAGCTGGTTTGCAAGTTTCCAGCGAAAGGAGGGTGATGCCCCGTCTTGAATGANAAAAAAAAAAAAAAAAAAAAAAAAGTTTGTATAGAAGGTGAACCAGAATAGCTTTGACACATTGAACATTGTCACCATTTTGTACCTAACCACACAAAAATAATATTTTACTTCCATCTTAAATATTATGAAACTAAATGATTCTACGAAATATTAAGTAAATAAAAGTTCATTTCTTCATTGAAAACTTCAAGCGTGTTGACGGATGGATGCATATTTACTTATCTTATTGCATAGAACAGATATTTGCATATATGATGTGCAAGGAAAAACAAATACACATATCATTATGGGAGATGAAGCTGCAGAAATCTGTACGAGAATGGATTGGAATTTCAAGATGCAACAAAAAGTTTTAGTGAACAATTATATTGTGAATTCAAAATTTGCAAATTTGTTTCCTAAATTGCAAATTTTGATCTCAACCTTATTTCTTCAAATGATTTTTTTTATCTCATTTTGATTTTTTCAATAATGAACCTTTGGAATAATCACGAAAAAAAAGGTTCATTATTGAAAATAATAAACCAAAAAAAAAAAAAAAAATGAAATTTGGTATATACGTTCCATCTGGGCTCTAATTGTGCCCCGAAACTTTTGGGTGCAATCGAATACACCCTTGGCGATTTTTGCCGCTTTTTAGTGATTTTCAGAAAAATAATAAACCCATGTGTCACATTGGCAGAGTTTTTAAAACCGTCGTGAAAATGAATATTGAAATAAAAATGGCGTTTAGTTAAAAAAATTCAATTTGGCTAACTTTGAATACATACAATACTTCTTTAATATCCATCATGAACGATGTTTGTTGCATCTTTGACTTCCAACCCGTTCACGAGATATTTGAGTTGTTCGCCAATTCGAAAACAACCTGTATGTTTGCTATGCAATAAGATAAGGAATTTGGCGGCTGTCTGAGAGCACCCTTAGAGCAAAATTTCAATGAGTTATGAATAGGAAGGGACAACACCATTCAATGTCCAATACATAGCTACATTTGTGTTAGTCATTCAGGAAAGTTATTTAATAAAAACTATTAAAAAAGACAATATCGATTCTAAATTTATAATTATTGATTTATAATTAACATGTTATTCAAAGATTTAAACTTATTCCTGTTTCTTGTTACCGCTCCCACAGCTGGGATTATCAACGTCTAGTTCGGCATCCTAAGAGTAGCATATTGCATATCCTAAGAGTAGCATATGCTACTCAACCCTTCCACCATCATTCCCGTGATGGACACGAAAGAAAGTAAGTTAGAAAGCTAGATGTATTTTTTGTTTGTGAAATGTGAAATTAAGTACCACGCCACTTCTGACACAACTATTGAGTTTGTACCGGGATTATCTCACGACAAGGAAAAACTTTGCACTTTAGCCCTCATTATAATATTTCTGTGAAAAAAATCTTGTAAAAAATCACAGATATTTTTTTTTTNCTTTAGCTCTCATTATAATATTTCTGTGAAAAAAATCACAGATATATATATATATATATTTGTGACAATTCCATATATGTGATGGCACCCTTTTAAAATATGACTGAGGATGACGAAATGTTTCAAACACCAATAAGGCCCCAAATCAGACGCTACATAATGAAAATTGGTCAACGCTAACTGGCAAAAATGTCACAGTATATGAACGGATTTTTTATATTGATTTTTGCATGCTACGTACCTTATAAAACATTAAATATCAAATTTTGCGAGGTGACGTATATTTTTTTGTGGTAGATTCCAAAGGTATATTATTAAAAAATAAACGAAAATCATCTCGACAGACGTTCCACTATTTTCTAATAGTAGAAGGAGTACGATAAATAATTGTGTGAGATTTTAATCCCAAACTAAAGTTCTCAATTTTTATAAATTTCATTTTTTTTTTTTTTTTTTTTTTTTTTTTTTTTTTTTTTATTAGTATTAGAGATTAAAAATGGATAATATTTGAGAAAATGAAATTTGATTTCGAAAAATTTAACAAAAATAATAATACATCTCTTTGACTGGAAGATTTCTTTATAAGATATACATATAATGGTATTTGATTGAGACTTTGGTGGCCTCATCAGAAAATTAATTTAATGAACAGATTTGATCACTGAAATAGATCAAGAGAAATTGTAGGTTGAGAGGACCACACTCAAATGATGAAGGTTCTAGGCTGTTTAGTGAGTGTTTAGGTTGGTACAGTCTAAACTTAAAATTCACGTAGGGTTTACATTGTAAACTAAAATCTATGACATATACAAGGTGTGTCTGTTTCTTTTCAGTAGCAGATGCAGGGGGGCGGTAGGGGCGATCGCTCTCCTCCTCAGCTTAGCCCCAGGCCCCTCGAAAACAGACTTTAGAAATTTATGTTTAAAAGAAAACGCATTCATGCTTCAATTCCGTGTGTGAAATATTCATAGTAAAAAATTCCAGATTCAATTTCATTAATGAATATGGCTAATTGCGAAGTCTGTTAGTTAATAGTCGAGCTATTTTCCTTGAACATCTTGTATAGACTCATTTCCTAAAAAAAATCATTTTTAATAAGTACTAAATATCACATCAGATTTGAGCTTGATCGCCCCCCCTTAAATGAAGACCTGCATCCGCCACTGTTTCTTTTTACACCAGCTCACCTTTGATTCAAGAGGTCCGAGCATAAATCCACAAATCAAAACTAACGCAGATATAGAACAAAAAGTGAAAATCAAGTATACTACATAGCTTTGGAAAGTTCTTGCTTAACTTCTGCAACCTGATAGAGCACACACATTATGAAATGTGGTGGGGGGGGATGTCTTCTTCCAGCATAGGCAGCTCGAGCGCTAATACCTGCTCATTAAACTAACTTTATAACTATCCTTACAAGGTGGCATATTTAAAGTGCTACAGTCAAATATCTCGGATCCTGTTTGAGATACAACAAAAGTATTCTTTCATGATATTTAACGGGACATGTTACGTTAACCTTGATGCTTATTGCTCACTTTAATATTGAACCTTCAGGACCATTTCAAAGTCATCATCTTAAATAAAAATAGAAGCATGTGTTTATCAAATAATATTTGAATCTTTTAGTTTGAAAATTTCCCTTTTTCTCAGGTGGGTTTTTAACCTACACATTAAAATTAATTAGAAATAGACTTTCACCATGCCAGCGTCTATGACACGTTGAATACACCAGTTCCCATTAGATCACTGAAGTTAAGCAACGTCCAGCGATGTTGTTCTATGTGGGTGTCCACGTGGGTTCGCGCCCTCGTGATGCTGGCTATTTTTTCGACCCAACTCAAGCTGGGTGAGGTCTTTGTTGGTAGGTTTGCAAGTTTCCAGCGAATGGAGGTGAAACCCCCGTCTCGAATGACCAATAGATTATTTTCACCAATAATTTCTACCAGATATTTTGGGATCAGATGTGTTTGAAAGCTTTAATTGGATATGTTACAGAGATGAATAGGTAAAAAAAAAAATCAACTTTTGCAAACTGAGAAATTTTCAAAAAAAAAAAAAAAATGAAGTGAATAATCATTCTATATAGAATTTAACTTAAAAATATTGCCATAAAAAAATCAAATTTGATCTTGAAATGACAACATCAAGGTGACCATAACATATCCTCCTTATAATCATAAAACATCAGTTAGAATATTTTGGTTTGTTTTGTGTTTCTCGACCAGAATATGAAATATTTCACTGAAACACTTTAAGTGGACCACTTTGTATAACACCAAAAATAAAAATAATATTAGGAGGGTAGGTAAACAGTATACATAATAATACCGTATACACATACATAAGACATCAATCAATTAAAATAATCTGCTATTTTTATTAAATTATACTTTTCAAAGGACTTTCAGATTTAACATAAAAAAAAAACCTCTGTTTGAGATTTAACATTAACATCTGCGTAAAAAAAATCATATATGTATAATAATAATAAAGAACAATCATTTAAAACACACAAAATTATCAATTTAAAAATAAAAATGTCGAATATGGTCCCTGAACCAAATAATGGCCACTTGTCACAAATGTACAAAGATACTGAGGGTATGTTCTCCAATATTAAAATTAAATGTAAGGATAAGTTTGATTTCATCCTCATCCTAAAGATTTGATTGGCTACCCAATTACGAGGCTTCCATGAGAAGTTTGTTAACCAATCTTGCATCAAATAAATATATATTTCGCAACTTTCACAAATAAAATAAGTATACATTTTAGTATTGTTTTTATATTACCAGGATCACTTGTTATTTTATTAGTAATTGTTTTTGATATTTAATTAGTTTTCAAATTCACTTGTTTGTAATGAAAATTAATTATATCATAATAATAGCAATACTGAAAAAATAAAGTTGTTTTTTTTTTATTAATTTTAAAAATTATTTTATTTCTTTTTTTTTTTAAAAAAAAACGTAAATTGGTGATAGATAATTTGATAAATANAAAAAAAAAAAAAAAAAAAAAAAAAAAAAAAAAAAAAAAAAAAAAAAAAAAAAAAAATAGAAATAGAAATAGAAACAGGTAAATATAGATAAGATGTTACCGAAAAGATTTTGATGGTCCTTTATTGGAAATGTGATGATATGCGTTCCAGGTATCACCATATTTCCGACAAAGACCATCAAATTTTTGTTCGGTAACATAATATCTAGCATTTATCTAACAAAAAAAAACTCTAGAAACAGTTTATTTTAAGAGAAACACCGCTAAAGCAAAAATAACAATGACATCTTGTATTTTCAAATGAACATGTATGCAAATTTACTCAAGAATCAAATTTTCAGTTATTAAAAAATCTCAAACCCCTTCTTGAGCTACCGGCTAAAAGTTCAGTATAAATTCATCTCAAGGTGTGACAAAAAAGTAAGTAAAATATAATTAAGTAAACCTACACTTCATAGAAAGGAATACACAAATTGCAATCCGAATTTTAGTTCTGAAAGGATCCATAACTTAAAAGTAGGTAAACAATATTTGCAAAATTCTCGGTTGCCGAAGAAGGGATGATTACACTATTCATAAACAAATACAAACGTAAATGATAATGTATACATATCATAGGCCATTTTTGGTACAGGTACCCTCAATAATAAAAAATAAATAAATATTATTAGAAATAAAATATTAAAATGTAACTATAAAATCTATTTTACTTTTAAAAAGAAAATCTAATTGAGACACTCTTTCAACATTAATGTTCATTCTATTGACTTTAAAAGACTGTGTCGTTATTTGGCATGTAGAGGAAAACTTGTAAAGATGAAGATGATAATGATGGGGAATGAATAAATTATTTTAACAAATCGTGAGCTCTCTGATTGGCTACGGCTATTCTTGTCTCGTTTGATTCTCCCTGGAAACCAAATAAAGAAAAGTATATATTAGACAACATAGGGAAAACATGACAATTAGGTTAGGTTTAACATTCTCATTACTGAATTTTGAGAAAAAATATTTAGCAGAAAGCAAAGTTTTCAAAAGCTAACGGCCTCATCACGTTGAATACACTAGACCCATGCCTGTCAAGTGACCTCAATTCACCAAAGTAAATTCGGTTGGATAAGATAACCTATAAAGAAATTTGTAAAAAAGAAACTGATCAGAGCTGCACTGGGAATTACGACAGTTGAAACAGGGTTGGTCCTCCTCCCCCCCCCCTCTCCTTCTAAGAAAACAGTGGTAGATGATGATATCTGTATGTGACCGCACTTTGGTTACTCCTACATCCTTTCCTTTTTTTCTCCTACTGCACATGCGCCAAACCCCCATTAAAACCGAACACCAAATTGTACATATTATATGTAAAATAAATCAGTTCACCTCTATCTTTGTTGCTATCACCACGTGTGATTAGACCTATCCAAGTTGTAACGCCTACCTAAAAAGTTGTGCTACCATTGTTAACCATCCTACCTACCGTTTTTGCCAATGTATAATTGGAACCTTTAACCACCCCTTTGTTAATAACCAAATTAAATATAAACCTTAAAGTGTCTCTAATAACTTAACTTGTGTATATAAATTGTGTAAATAGTGAATAATAAACCACCTGGTCGACCAGTAAGTGTAATATAACATCTTCATCTCAACGTTCAGTCAGATAAGGTGCGTGAAATCGTCCCTACCCCATTAGAGCTACCGCCTCCATTTTTGGTCCTTCGGGCCGGATTGCGAACCATGTCCTTCTGTCCGATCCTAACTAAGCGTTTTGCGAAATATTAGTCAAAACCTCCCCAACCAATTACGTCCTGCTATGTATTTACCAGTAACAGCGGCAACGATTCCTCTCCTAATTCCCAAATTTTTAAAGCGTGTATCTTAGTGGTCTCCATTCTTGTAATTCGAACTTCAGCAGTTGCTGATTTAGCAAAAAGGAAGAGGAACCTACATCTTGGTTAACATCATTGTAAAAACTAGAAAACATAAATTTTCAACCATAGTTGTTGAAAACAGAGGTTTCCTGGTCCTTTTGGATGGAGGTTATACTCGCCATTCGCTGAAAACTTACAATCCAGCTACCTACATTGACCTTATCTAGCCTATATTGGGCTCAGTATTACGAGGTCCCAACGTGGTGATCCAGTGAGTTAAACCTCGCCAAATGTTTCTTAAGATCAGTGATGTAACGGGTTCTGGTGTATTCAACGTGCCATAGATAATGTAAACAGACGAAGTGTTACCCGAACTCGAGATCAAAAGTTTTTCGCTTAAACCAAAAAATTATGGAAACGAAGAGAAATCAAATTTAATTGAAAGCATATTTGCGTTTTTTTTTTAAAAAAAAAAAAAANCTTTTTTTTTTAAAAAAAAAAACAGAAAATAACTACTAAGCCACTTTTCCTAAAATTTACAGGAGGAAGAAGTAAACCGCCCTACTCAGTGAAAATATATCGAATAATGACAAAATCTTTGGTAAAAGATACTTTCAACCCAAAGATTTTGTCATTATTGTGTACATATTTCCACTGAGTGGGATGGTTTTTTCTTCCTCCTGTAAAATTTACGAAATTTGACTTACGAGGTTTGCTAATTATGCCGGCGCCGGCGCGGTAAAATGTATGTGTACAACTAGTCAGGTGTGGAGTAAAACATTTCGTTTAACTAAGTACTGTTCGGGAATAGCTGACCAATCTTAATCTCGAGTAGAGGGTTACCACCAGGCAAGGTTAATACCCCTCCTAACCCTAAGAGTAGAAGGTTAATACCCATCCTAACCCTAAGAGTAGAAGGTTACCACTAGACAAAGTTAATACCCCTCCTAACCCTAGGAGTAGAAGGTTACCACTTTTAGGCCTGCGCTGCGGAATGTATGTGTACAATTAATCAGGTATGGAGTAAAACATTTCGTTTAACTAAGTATTATTCGGGTATAACTGACCAATCCACCAGGCAAGGTTAATACTCCTCCTGACCCTAAGAGCTCTATTTTTATGTGATCAAATATTTAAATAAATGAGGAAAAAATACTTTCTCAGTTTAGGATTGAACCCACGCCCTCCTGTTTTCCAGGTAAGTGTTTAACCACTATACTACTCAAGCAGTGTACAAGGTCTAGCAGGGTATATGCATCTTAATTTGAACTTTTTAACAATCGTTCTGGATTTACGACAAATTATAAAAATCGGCAAATCAGGGTCAATATCTTAAAATTTGTCGCGACAATATAACGACTCAAAGCGAGAACGTTTTAGGTGGCCATTTAATCATCGATTTAGGACATAATTTGCAAAATTATTACAAGCCACTTCAAATTTACGATTTAAAAACCGGGCATAATAATATTTAGAAAATACTACCGCCCAGAACGA
>CM022878.1:200614-216530 GCA_012654025.1 Pachypsylla venusta | reverse complement strand
ACATTAGCGTTTTGAATGAGATAGCAATCAGCAACACATTAGCGGTTTGATTGAGATAGCATTCAGCAACACCCATACCCATTCATAATGTATAACTTAAAGGAAAGGGGGGCGTGGGAGGCTTTCATTTCAAGAAAGGGGGGCGCGGTACCAAAAAGTTTGGAAACCCCTGCCTTAAGAGATCTAAAATCTAGTTGCTTAAACCAATTCCGCACTCGATATAAGAAAATAAAATTTCCCAGACTGAAACGATTCATTTGCCAACGATCATACCACGTTGAATACATCAGTTCCCGTCAGATCACTGAAGTTAAGCAACGTCTGGCATGGTCAGTACTTGGATGGGTGACACCACGTATCGTTGGCTTTTTTTTCCGGCCCAACCCAGGCTGGGTGCGGTCAATGAGGGTAAAAATTGAATGACCAATAGATGTTAAAGAGACTTTAAGCCAAATTAAAAATTTAAAAAAAAAAAAAAAAAAAAAAAAAAAAAAAAAAAAATTAGGTATGTCTTAGCGCATGAATCGTTTTGGAAACATTTTCCTATCAAGAAGGGGTCCGACTTAGGGGAGACCCGTAGGGTCCTCGAACAAAGGAAAAATTCCACGTTCAAAATATTTTTCCCGTTCGGAGAAAATTTTTTTTGCTCAAGCGATAAAGGCATGGCCGTAAAAACTTTTCCTAACCTGTCGAGGGAGGTTAAAATATGTCAACAAAGCTAACAAGTAAACATAAAAAGTTAAAAACAAAACAAAAGAGAAGTGGAAAGAATAAAAATATGGTTGGTGGAATTTTTCCCTCGATGTGTCACGCCGCACGCGACAAAAATCCCCAAAAATCCCAGAACTATGGGACCCTACGGTTCTCCCCGGACACGAAGATCTTTCCAAAACAACAATATGTCCCGGATCTCGTCGGGTTTCCAAATTAAACTGAATAGGTTTCTAAAATATTTTAGTCACATTTTTGGTCTTAGGTATTTTTATTAAATTTTTACCCTACTATTATTTATCTTCGTAATGAAATATTAAACCATTTAGTTAGGTATCTCTGAAACAACATGCAGTAAGCTTGGTGAAAACAAATAATTAATTATTCTAAAGAAATAATTATCTAGGAACAAAGTACTTTTATAAATTGTATCAATCTTATTAAACTTTTGTAAAATAAAATAAGTATATAATTTTTTTTTTTTTTCATTAAAATATAAAAGATGATGATTGCTGTGCAATAAAATGAGTATTAAGTATGCGTCAGTCTGAGAGCAGACAAACATAAGGTAGGGTGTAAGCTGAGACACACGCGACGCAGCACACGCAACACTACACACGTCAGAAAACAGTGTCGCCATATTTCTTAATGGTACCGCGTAAGCTGAGACGCATGCGTGTGCGTGTTTGACACACTTGTGTGCCGACATGTCACAGTTTGTAAACAGACACAGATTTGACGACACACGCGACGCAACTATAGATCTAAGATTTCTTAAATGAACGATTGATTGAGTTTGTGCGCGAGTTACCTGTGCTATATGATATGAGTCATGAAGATTATAGCAAGAAAAGGTATGAAGACTCTTTGTGGGCCAACATAGCCAAGGAATTAAACCTACAAGAATTTTTGGTTTATTGGGCGGAGCGAAGCGTAGCCTTATACTCCCTACAAACTGCAAACATTTGTTACCCTACTCCTCCGAAACTACTCAACCGATTTTTACCAAATTTTTTCCTATTTTCAGAACGATATCTTGAACCGTTTCCGATTTTTCGGCCGATTTTCCGATTTTTTAGCAAATTCAGAGAGTCATGGTCCGATATCTTAGATTTTTTCGCGACAACATATCAACTCATAGCGAAAAAGTTTTAGGTGGCTTCTCAATACTTAATTTAGGACATAATTTACTAAATTTTGACAAACCATTCCAGAGTTACAAGTTCGAATCCGGGATCGGGCAAAATAAAATTTAGGAAATAATATATATATATTTATTGGGCGAAGCGTAGCCTTATACTCCCTACAAACTGCAAACATTTGTTACCCTACTCCTCCGAATCTACTCAACCGACTTTTACCAAATTTTTTTCTTCATATTCTGCATATACCGAAGGGTTCATATATTTATTTTCCAAACGATATCTTGAACCGTTTCCGATTTTTCCGCCGATTATTTTGCGCTTTAAATAGGACTTACTACTCAACGGCACGATGCAATCAAGAAAGGTGCGGTATTCTCAAAAAATCTTGTTTTAACGAAATAATGGAGTAATATGCTATTGTTTATGTGGTGCGCGAAAATTCGAGGTGAAACGGATGGCTCCGCCCGTTTTTGTCCACGGACACAACTAGTTATTTTCAAGAATGAACCTTTGGGATGGTCACGTTTTAAGTACGTAGAATCCAAAAATCGAATAAAAAAAAAATCCGTTTGGCCGGCGCCGTACACCGTGATGTGCACTTTTGCCACTTAGCGTACAACAGAACCAATTCCTCAATTTCCATATCGGATTCAAATGAGTTGGTATCGGTATCTTCCATCTTTCAATGCAACAATCAACATAGTTTCAAATCGTTCGATTCATCATCATAGACTGATGACTAAAGATGGAAGTTGACATTTTGATGTTGATGGAACTAAAGATGGAGGTTGACATTTTGATGTTGATGGAAGAGTCAACTTCCATCTTTAGACTGATAATGATTCAAAACTAATTTCTTCATAAATAATTATTGTTTTTGGTAAGGATTTTTGTTTTATTTTATTTAAAAAGTTAATATTTATTATTTTACTAGATAAAAAATATCCTTACCCAACTTGGCCTTTTTTATATGTATGTTTTTTTTAGGGATGGACTAGTCATCCACGAGTCGAGTCATGAGTCGACTCTCGAGTCGATCATCTTTTTGAAATGAGTCAACTCTTCTTACGAGTAGCTTTTTTTGTTGACTGATAAAGATAATAAAGGGAGAAATATTTTTCCGGGTGTTTGTTGTTTACTGAAGGAAAATGTTCTTTTATTCTGGTGACGATTGATTGTGATGTCTTTTTAATGTATTCACTGAAGTTGGGGACGTTTATTTGGTAGATCTCTATTTTGTCAATTGGTTTTATCGTGCCTTTTTGATCAAATAAGGCGTTTTTGAAAATGATCACTCGAAATGAGTCGAGAGTCGACTCATATTTGTGAGTCGAGTCGACTCACGTGAGTCGAAAATCCCATCCCTATTTTTTTTTTTTGTGAGATATTTTATATTTCTTGAAATAAGTCATTAGGTGGCTAAAATGCACGTACTAGTCTCTTATGCAAAATGCATCTAATTCCTGAGTTCTATTGTACCAGCCGTTGTTATCGCTCTCTTTGATATTATCTATATATAAAAGAGAAACACACTGACTTAACACTCATCGCGATTTCTCCGTACTGGTACGTCCTAGGAGGCTGAAATTTGGCATGTAGGTCGCACTTGGGTCTTAGATGCGCGCTAAGAAAGGATTTTTAAATATTCGAATTGGGGCGCCCTCCGCGGGGGAAAAAGGGGCGCGTTTAAAAGTCACCTTTTCATCACTGTTTCTCCGTACCGGTACATTTCCGGGGGCTCAAATTTGGTTTGTAGGTTTGCTTAATGTTCTAGATGTGCAATAAGAAAGGAATTTTTAATATTCCAACTGGGGCACCAGCCACGGGGGTAAAGGGCGCGTCCATCAAATATTATCTCCTTTTCATCACTGTTTCTCCGTACCGGTAAATTTCCCGTGGCTGAAATTTGGTATGTAAGGTTCGCTTTATGTTCTAGATGTGCAATAAGAAAGGATTTTTTAATATTTCAACTGAGGCGCCAGCCACGGAGGGAAAAACTGCGCTCATAAAATTTAATATTATCAACTTTTCATCACTTTTTCTCTCTACCGGTAAATTTTTGGTGGCTGAAATTTGGTACGTAGGTACGCTTTATGTTCTACATGTGTAATAACAAACTGGGGTTCCAGCCGCGGTGGAAAAAGGCTTGCCGATAAAATATGATCAGCTTTTCATCACTGATGTTTCCGCGTACCGCTAAATTTCTGGTGGCTGTTTTATGGTATGTAGGTCCGTTTTATTTCTGGATGTGCAATAAGAAACTGGAGTGTCAGCCGCGGGGAGAAAAAGGCGCGTCCATCATTACCTTTTCGGCCACCTTTAATTTAAAGGTACGAAGAAACAGCGATGAAAAGGTGATCTCTATTTTTAAACTTACCTTTTTCCTCTGCGACTATCGTCCCAGTTAAAATATCAAAAATCCTTCTATGGCACATCTAGAACTTACAACAAGCGTATCATCGATACTTGAGCTTACCAATATTATAGCCCGTAGCAAAGCACGAGTAAAACAGCTAGTATATTTATATTAGGTACTGAAAAAAAATGACACGGGATACAACCGACCCGTTCATAATGAAACACGGCTATACTTCTGCAACTATACACATTCACAAAGGTCAGCTCTTAATCCCATAGTTTGCTTTTGTACTACCGTAGTACAAAACCTTTAATTTCATACAGAATTTTTTAGCGAAAAGGTCATCCGGGTTGTGTTTTGTATTACAAATAATATAATCCAAAAGTTGTGTCGCTAAAAGAGAAGTATAAGGAAAAAGCGCATTTTAAGACCAAAAGTTGTGTCGTTAAAAGAGAAGTATAAGGAAAAAGCGCATTTTAAGTCCAGCAAAGTTTTGAACAATATTACAACGTACATAATATTATGAATAAAAAGTTAGTAGAACTTTCATGAAAAGTTAGTGGGGGGGGGCGAGTATGTTTTACTGAATATGGCGGTCCTTACTTGGAGGCGGTAGCTCTAATGGGGAAGAGACGAATGGCATTGCGCCCATGGGAGACTCCAGACGATCTGTGCAGAGTAAATGAATCGGCTAATTCTATGCAAATAAGTTTCATGAAAAGTTAGTGGGGGGCGAGTATGCTTTACTGAATATGGTGGTCCTTACTTGAGAAAGAGTGGTGGCTGGTGACTCCAGACGATCTGTGCAGAGTGAATGAATCGGCTAATTCTATGTAAATAAGTTTCATAAAAAGTTAGTGGGGGGCGAGTATGTTTTACTGAATATGGTGGTCCTTACTTGAGAAAGAGTGGTGGCTGGTGACTACAGAGGATCCGTGAAGAGTAAATGAATCGGCTAATTCTATGTAAATAAGTTTCATAAAAAGTTAGTGGGGGGCGAGTATGTTTTACTGAATATGGTGGTCCTTACTTGAGAAAGAGTGGTGGCTGGTGACTCCAGACGATCTGTGCAGAGTAAATGAATCGGCTAATTCTATGTAAGCAATGAATGTTCACATTAAATTTCATGAAAATCGGATAAGGCGTTTGAGAGTTATCTCTGTACGAAAAGACAAACACAATTTTTAAGAATACTACCCAAAAAGAGAACGGTGAGAGCTAGCATGAAATTTGGTGTCTATTTGTATCAATTTTATATATGTACTACATATGAAATGTACAACGACACTTTTTGTTGAAATAGAAAGTATCGTGGGCGTTCAATCGCTTTTCAGCGATTTTCATGGATCCCGTGTAACAAGAAATCGTTAGGTAATTTATTTTATTTTTAAGAAATCGTTAGGTACAAATTAAAAAAAAAAAAAAAAAATCTTGGCAATTTACTTTCATACAAATTACTGTATCTAAGGTAGGTCAAAAAATAAGTTTCAAGAATTTTGAAAAAAATATATAGCAGAGCGTGGTTTCGATCCACGGACCTCTGGGTTATGGGCCCAGCACGCTTCCACTGCGCCACTCTGCTCTCGTTAGCAGGCTTGTGAAAATATGTCAAATATTGAACCTGTTTGACTTGTTAAGTCTTAAGACTTCTTAGAAACATAAGGGAAAAAGTAAATAATAGTCACCATTTGGGTGGGGTCTAATTGTGTCCCACAAATTTTTTTGTCACCGTCAGTAACATAATTTCCTTACTAAAAATTTAGGCTAAGTGTTATTAATAAGCATAGCTATTGCAGGACACTGATTTTAAAATAGAGTGCGACCTTTCAGCTTGTACAGCAATCATAANAGTGATTGACATGGTTCTGGGGAGCCATGCCAATTTTATTATTAGCCCCTCTACTGCCCTCATTATTATGTTCCACTCGTAATTACATTGTAGTGATTGACATGTTTCTGGGGAGCCATGACAATTTTATTATTAGCTCCTCTACTGGCCTGATTATTATGTTACTCTCGTAATTATATTGTAGTGATTGACATGGTTCTGGGGAGCCATGACAATTTTATTATTAACCCCTCTACTGCCCTGATTATTATGTTACTCTCCTAATTATATTGTAGTGATTGACATGGTTCTGCGGAGCCATGCCAATTTTAGTATTAGCCCTCTAGATTAGAAGTAAGATAACAACTTTATCAGCAAACAATACATCTGGCTACCATCGGAATCGATAATGCCACTATTGATGATTGATTCGTGTTTAGATGCTCGTATAATAGCGTGAGCTTCTAATCGCGCCTGCTTGCTTCCNTAGCCCCTCTACTGCCCTGATTATTATGTTACTGTTGTAATTATATTGTAGTAATTGACATGGGTCTGGGGAGACATGACAATTTTATTATTAGCCCCCTAGATTTGAAGTATATAAAGATAACAAAGAATTAAGATAACAACTTTATCAGCAAACAATAACTCTTTTAGGGCTGGTCCCTCGTACATCTGGCTACCAGGGGGGGAATCGATGATGCCACATTGATGATTGATTCGTGTTTAGATGTTCGTAATAGAATTAGAAGCTCACGCTTCTAATCGCGCCTGCTTGCTTCCCAATTTCAAAGGACGACCTCCCTCAAGTATTATTTCTCGAATCTCAAGTATGCGACCTCATTTTCACTCTAATCTTCTAATCGCGCCTGCTTGCTTCCCAATTTCAAAGGACGACCTCCCTCAAGTATTATTTCTCGAATCTCAAGTATACGATCTCATTTTCACTCTAATCTTCTAATCGCGCCTGCTTGCTTCCCAATTCCAAAGGACGACCTCCCTCAAGTATTATTTCTCGAATCTCAAGTATACGACCTCATTTTCACTCTAATCTTCTAATCGCGCCTGGTTGCTTCCCAATTCCAAAGGACGACCACCCTCAAGTATTATTTCTCGAATCTCAAGTATACGACCTAATTTTCACTCTAATCTTCAAATCGCGCCTGCTTGCTTGCCAGTTCCAAAGAACGACCACCCTCAATTTCACACTAATCTTCTAATCGCGCCTGCTTGCTTCCCAATTCCAAAAGACGACCACTATCAAGTATTATTTCTCGAATCTCAAGTATACGACCTAATTTTCACTCTAATCTCCTAATCGCGCCTGGTTGCTTCCCAATTCCAAAAGGCGACCTCCTCAAGTATTATTTCTCAAATCTCAAGTCCTATGCGACCTAATTTTCAATCTAAAATTAGTAAGTCTGGTAATAGCCCAGTCAAATTAGATCAAAAAAGAGGCGAGCCTAGAATAAATTAGTAAAAAGCGGGAAATGATTTTATTTCACGTTGGGCATCCTGAATAATAGTAATCTAAGTTTGCGACGGTTTCTGAGGTGAGCTAATTTTTTTAGCGGCCAAAAGCCACTTAATTTTGCCGCTAATTATAGTTTATGGCGTATAACATTCGAACGATACATTTTATGAAAAAAAAATTGCTCTATTCAAACTTAATGAGAATTGATTTTGACGTCGAATAACCAATTAAATCTCTCAATATAAAATTATTAATTTTGAGGTCAAGCGTCATAAAATTACCAAATAGTCATATAACGGCCAATCGGCGGCTACGACCACTTTCCGATTTTTCCGACTACCTATGCGTAGGAAGGAGCAATTCTTGAATGTGGATATGTTCTGAACGTGAAATTTGATTTCCCACAAGTTTTACATAATATCAATTTTTATTTGGTATAACCGATTTTGAGTTACAGGCGTTTAAATTGGAGTACAATACAATTTTCTGAAAAAGTGTAAAAACGACTTCCACATTCTGACCAAACCGCTGAACCGAATTTAACGTTTAAATATGTTATTCGACGTCAAATTCAATTCTCATTAAGTTTTAATAGAACAATTTTTTTCATAAAATGCATCCTTCGAATGTTATACGCCAAAAATTAAATCATTTCCCGCTTTTTACTAATGTATTCGAGGCGAAAATCTAATTTGACTGGGCTGTAAGTCAATTAGATTGAAAGAAATGACGCCGTCATTTTCATTTCTAACCAATGAATTTCTTTTCATTTTTTTCAGGTAGGTAAGATTGAAACGTGTGATGACGTGCTGGTAACGTGCTAATTGCCACGTGCAGCTAATTATACTAGTCTTGTAAGTATACTTGTTTTATACTATTATTACTATTTTATTTCCTTGTGATTTTTTTCAAAAGAAATATTCTACACTACAACGCCATTTCAATCCTATCAGAAATTTAGAAGCAAACTAGAGCGGCCATTGTCTAATTTTTCTCTAATAACTCTCCTGCACAGCTATAGTTCTAATTACTAGTGGATCAATATGATCAGGTTTTCACGTTAGTGTTGTAGTCATTAACAGAAAAAATATTGCGTGCCTACCCCCAAGGGGGTCGAGGGCCCCCACAATGTTCGAAATCGAAAAGTCCTTAACACCAGCCATCACATATCAAAATTTTACGTTTCTGCAACAAAACCGCTAAAAAGATAAGAATCATTTTCAAAAAATAAAATATTGGGGACCCTCCCCCCAAGGGGGTTGAGGGCCCCCACAATGTTCAAAATCGAAAAGCAAAGCCCTTAACACCAGCCATCACATATCAAAATTTTACGTTTCAACAAACCGCTAAAATGATAGAAATCATTTTCAATATTGAGCCTCCTGGGGCCCCGGAGGGCCAAGGTCCCCAAAACCTATACAGAAAAATTTTCCTCATTCCCTAAATATGTATACCAAATTTCGTAAAAATCGGATGAAAATTGTGACTTGCATCGCGTAAAAAACAAACATACATACACATATACAAGTGCATTTCGGGATGTATATGGGAGTCAAAAGTGGAGTTCACTAACTTTCACAACCAGGGTTTTAGTTGTAATCGTCATGGATATAGCTACGTTGCAAGCCTCTAGGATACAGCTTCTTTGCAATCCTCTAGGATACAGCTCCGTTGCAATCCTCTAGGATACAGCTTCTTTGCAATCCTCTAGGATACAGCTCCGTTGCAATCCTCTAGGATACAGCTTCGTTGCAATCCTCTAGGATACAGCTCCGTTGCAAGCCTCTAAGATACAGCTTTGTTGCAATCCTCTAAGATACAGCTCCGTTGCAATCCTCTATGATACAGTTTCGTTGCAATCCTCTAGGATACAGCTTCGTTGCAATCCTCTAGGATACAGCTCCGTTGCAAGCCTCTAGGATACAGCTTCGTTGCAATCTTCTTGGATACAGCTTGGGTTGCAGTCTTCTTGGATACAGCTTCATTGCATTCCTCTTGGATACAGCTTCGTTGCAATCTTCTTGGATACAGCTTGGGTTGCAATCTTCTTGGATACAGCTTCATTGCATTCCTCTTGGATACAGCTTCGTTGCAATCTTCTTGGATACAGCTTGGGTTGCAATCCTCTTGGATAGAGCTTGGGTTGCAATCTTCTTGGATACAGCTTCGTTGCAATCTTCTTGGACACAGCTTCGTTGCAATCCTCTTGGATACAGCTTCGTTTCAATCTTCTAGGATACAGCTTCGTTGCAATCCTCTAGGATACAGCTTCGTTGCAATCCTCTTGGATACAGCTTCGTTGCAATCCTCTTGGATACAGCTTCGTTGCAATCCTCTTGAATACAGCTTCGTTGCAATCCTCTTGGATATAGCTTGGGTTACAATCTTCTTGGATACAGCTTGGGTTGAAATCCTCTTGTTTACAGCTTCGTTGCAATCTTCTTGGATACAGCTTGAGTTGCAATCTTCTTGGATACAGCTTGGGTTGCAATCCTCTTGTTTACAGCTTCGTTGTAATCCTGTTGGACACAACTTCGTTGCAATCCTCTTGGATACAGATTCGTTGCAATCCTCTTGGATACAGCTTCGTTGCAATCTTTTTTCGTTGCGCCTTTGTTGCATCCCAGTAAATATTGATTATCTTGATAATGCCAAGACATACATATTATTATCTATAACGTTGTCTGGAGCATCACATACATGTCTCAAAGGTTATCTTGAAATGTGTGCAATGGAGACTATCAGAAAACAAAAGCTTCACAAGAGATAGAATAGATATTACAAAAGGCTAAGAGAAAAAGTTAGTTACTTTATTATGTGAGACAAAAGAATGACCCTTGTCTGTCCCGCGTCCCGCAGTCCGCAGCTTATGCTGGAGTGGTCACATTGACTATGTTGTAGACAGGAAATGCATGAAAGAATTACGGTGTGTTGACATACTTCCAGGATGTGTAGAAATCTAGGGCTGTTATAACTACCGGCGCATTGCTTTGACTGACTATGCTGTAGATAGGAAATGCATGAAAGAATTGCGGTGTGTCGACATACTTCCAGGATGTGTAGAAATCTAAGGCTGTTAATTAAGGGCGCATTGTTTTGACTGACTATGCTGTAGACAGGAAATGCATGAAAGAATTACGGTGTGTTGACATACTTCCAGGATGTGTAGAAATCTAAGGCTGTTAACTACGGTCGCATTGCTTTGACTGACTATGCTGTAGACAGGAAAAAGAGAAAGCTGAAATTCAATACGAAGGCCGAAGTGCAAATAGTAATATCCTTGAATAAAATATTGCATTTTCTAAATAGGAGCCGTGATTACTCTGGGAGTCAGTTCCACCGAAAATCTAAATTTCGTAACCGTAGCGAAGCACGGGAAATCAGTTAGTATAGGTATAGTGTTCAATTAAACTTATTAATTTACCCGGAAATTATAGCGGGCGATGCCAGGATAGGTTAAAAACAGCAGCGCTTTGTCGAGAGGAAATTCAAATAATGATAAAGATATAGTCGATTTTTTTTTTAGAGCAAAACTTTTTTTATATTATTTTATAGGAAAAAAGAAGTTTGTTTTATATTGGAGGAATAAAAGTTTATGATACAGTTATGACAAGGTTATATTGAGCTACGTCCACATGGACCGGGTCCAGGTTGGGCGCCGACAATATTAGGATACGTATCCAAAATTTCGAAGGCGTAATTTAGTTCCATCCAATTATGACTGGCTGCTATTAGAATACGGGATTTTTTTTTTTTTTTAATTTGGCTTTACGTCTCTTTAACATCTATTGGTCATTCAAGACGGGGGGTTTTACCATCCATTCGCTGGAAACTTGCAAACCAGCTACCCACATTGACCTCAGCCATCCTGGGTTTGGTCGGAAAAATGAGCCAACGATAAGTGGTGTTCCCAAGCGGTCACCCATCCAAGTACTGACCACGCCCGACGTTGCTTAACTTCAGTGATCTGACGGGAACTGGTGTATTCATCGTGGTATGATCGTTGGCTGAACGGGATTTTTACTTTCCTTATAAAAAAAGGAAAGTATTGTAATGGGCTGAAATTTTCGATGTCGAGTTTTCAATGCCAAAATACGTTTTGGGGTCCCCAGAACCCAAATCTCGAGTTTCAGCCATTGGTCCGTGTGTGTGTGTGTCTGTCTGTGAACAAGATATCTCAAGAACGGCAAGTGTTAGAGACATGAAATTTGGTATGTATGTCAGTTTTATGCCATGAGCGGCAAAATAAGCGAAAATCGAATACACCGTTGGCGGTTTAAGCCGCTATTTAGCGGTTTTCGCATATCCTGCCTAAAATGAAAATGGTAATAGCTAGAACTTGAATCTTGGTGCCTATTCATATCAATTTCATACAAGAAATTGAAAAATACAACTTAGGTTATAGTGTCATATATTGTTGGCCTCTAATTAGCGGTTGAATGCCGCCTTTTGGCGGTTCCGCCTAAAACGAGAATGGAAAGAGTTAGAACTTTTCGGTGTCAAATAATATCAAATTCATAAAAGAAATTGAAAAATACAACTTAGGTTGAATTGTAATATATTAAGAAGTGTAATATATAATTGCATTTCCGCTCTGGGGACTTCAAAACGTGTTTTGGCATTGAAAACTCGACATCGAAAATTTCAGCCCATTACAATACTTTCTTCTTTTTTTATAGATAAGGAAAGTCGTGTGATATTCACACCATTTTTTTTTTTTTTTTCATTAATTTGAGTAATTGACGACATCAAAAAAAAATATGAAATTTTGAGGGATAGTACCTTTTTTTCCGTGGCGATTCCAAAGGTTCATTATTGAAAATAATAAACCAAAACCAAAATAGAGCTCTTAGGTTTAGGTGGTAGAAAATGCCTCAAGCATTAACCCCTCTTATTAGTGGTGGTTACATTCAAGATTTTTTTTTTCATTCAAGAGTTTTTTTGTAATAATTAATATTCTAACTCCCAAAACAAAGAGTTTTCAAAACCTGAGGCCAAATGTATAATTATTTAAATTTAAGGGGTGTTTAAGGCCATTTAATGATACATCCTTAATATAGTAAATTTATATTGAGAGATCTGATACCCAAACCAAACATGTTAAAATTGTTATTTATCTTGCCTTCGAAATGATGCGTTTTGGTTTGGGTCATCAGTTGTTCTGTAGCTCTCAATTTGAAACAATCAAATTAGTGTATTACGTCAAGTGATAAAAGTGTGTCTTAATTTGAAACTATCAAATTAGATAATCATTTTTTATTAAATTATTATTACAACTAGTCTAGTAATATAATATATTGAACTTTTATTATTTGACCACAACTAGTGGCAAATAAGTCACAACTAATGACAACATTTCTTCATTTAATTATTGTGATTTATTGNGCGACAAAATTTAAGATATCGTATCATGACTCTCTGAATTTGGTAAAAAATCGGAAAATCGGCCAAAAAATCGGAAACGGTTAAAGATATCGTTCTCAAAATATGCACCCTTGGGTTTATGCAGAATATGAAGAAAAAAATTTGGTAAAAATCGGTTGAGTAGTTTCGGAGGAGTAGGGTAACAAAAGTTTGCAGTTTGTAGGGAGTATAAGGCTACGCTTCGCTCCGCCCAATTACGAACTACAAAGTTGTATCTAAGAAGATTGCACACAAGGCTCATGCAATATTATTGTTATAATACAGGGAGCGGCAATTAGTATTTCCACATTTGAAAGAGCTGACAAATCAAAACCAATTGAGATATTTGAAAAATTATTTTGTGTTCTCAAAGCTTGTGTATTCTAGTTTTTTTTTTTTTTTTTTTTTTTTTTTTTTTTTTTTTTCATCTATGTTTTGTAAATAATGTCGTCCAAGTGAAGGCCTTGGAGAGAGATACACATTTAGAGTCTTTCGCGGAAGTTTTCCATGACTCTCGTCAGCATACCAGCATCAATTTAGATGATTTCTTCCCCGTATTCCTCAAGCTTTGGGCGCAATAATTCCTCTAACATGCTGCAGTATCGTTGAGACGTCACGGTAACTGTAACGCCACCTTCCTCAAAGAAGTAAGAGCCTATGATTCCAATGGCGCACACGGCGAACCAAACTGTAACCTTTGGGCTCTGAAGTGGTCTCTGATGAAGCTCTTGAGGCTTTTCGGGTGCCCAGTAGCGGCAGTTTTGTCTATTGACGTAGCCCGCCAGGTGAAAATGTGCTTCGTCGCTCGTCCATAAAACTGCGGTGAGTGGCACTTCCTCAAGGATTGCTTTGCAACAATACCGTCGTCTGCCCCAGTCAGCTGGGGACAATTCATGGACCATAACAATCTTGTACGGGTGTAACTTGAGGTCGCATTGTAAAATTCGTCTCAAGGTTCAGTCTGAAATTTGAAGAGCAGCCGCATGTTTCTGTGCAGAGCGCCTTGGGGACTGCACAATGGATTCCCTCACTCTGGCGATGTTTTGAGGGATCCTCTTCCTTTTTAACGAGCCTTTTCGTTTCAAACTTAAAGCTAATGATATGGTCCTAAAATTGTGAACCCAACTCAAAGTTGTTTTTCGACCAGGAACTGGATCTGTGGATTGCAAACAATACCTTGTGCGGAACGCCCTCTGAGTAGCTATAATGGATTCACTTTTTTTAAAAAAAACACCTCAACAACGAACGCAAGATGCTCACGTGACCAAACCATTGCGACAACTAAAAAAGTCATTTCGTGTTGAATATCACAAACCCCTCGCTCCTCCTTCTGTCACTTACCCTCCCACGACTTTTTGAAATGTGGGAAAACTAATTGTCGCACCCTATATTTCAAAATTAATTTGTGTATCAACTACTAAAATTTTTTTATAGATTTACAGAGCGCTTTCGTCTATTATGACATTCTCAACATAAATCTCAAAATCAAAATAAGATGTAGGGGGTAGAATAAGTATAGTATAGGTGGGGGTGATGTCACGGCTACTATTATATGAATATTAACAATAGTCTTTTTTACTCTTTTACATTATTTATATACATATTATGTTTACATAACTAACTAAATTTTTTTTTTAAAAAAATTAAAGATTATTGTTCCTAAGATTGATGGCAACGAGGACGTATGAAGGAGGATTGCTATGAAGGACCATGCAAGAAGATTTCTACCTTATGTAGAACGTTGTTACAAAATGAACTTCACAACGCACATTCGCCTTTTACGATTTTGATGAAATTTGGCACAAACATTCATTCATTATATTCATAGTATTGATTATATTCATAGAATTCATTATATTCATAGAATTAGTTGATTAGATTCAACGGTGATTTTTTTTTTCAAAGAATACCATGCGCGCGGTAACAACATCGCATCGAATTCAATATACAAGGGGCCAAAGCAGAAGTTTCGAAAAATAAGACACCATAATGTTTGAATAAACAAACACATGGTCAGCGACACCATTCATTGGACCGGAGTCCGTGATCGGACTAAGCCCGACTGAGATCAAGAATTTCATTGGCGGATGGGTCTTCGAAAACCATCTGAGGCGGTGGAGCAACGTTTTTGACCTGAGACACAGCAAGGCTGTGTTACAGGGACCATCCAGGGACCTTTCTATGGAGATCCTTGCCCTCAGTCGCAAAAACATCAGACTAGCCACGGGCCTGATCACTGGGCACTGTGGACTGAGAAAACATCTGCACACTATGAGCTTCCATCAAGACCAGGTTATGTGCAGACTTTGTGGGGAGGATGAGGAAACTGCTTCTCACGTTATCTTTGATTGCAACTCCCTCATTGCGTGGAGACTAAGTATAGGACAGCTACATCCAAGGCTTGACATTCACGCAAAACACCTAGCCAAAAGGCTGACCAAGCTGGCGCAGATCTTAGGACTTATCTAGGAAACAGGCTAATTTCCAAGCACAAAAAGCCCATAAGAGGCTTAGCTGCAGGGGCTTACATAGCCCCAAAGAGGAATTTAGTTCACGAATATACGAATTGAATAAACAAAAGAAAATCCATCTTCAATGAAAATGTCTTTTTCTCAATTAAAATGCCGCTCCAACTCTTTTTCTTATCTCTTTCTTTTACTAAGTTTATTTTATATAAAAAATAAATTATTAATCTCGTCCTTCGCAATGTAACCTAAAGGCTTTCTTCAAACTTCGTATACTGTTCTACATCCCGCCAGGGCCGTAGACAGAAAATCCGGGTCGGGAATTTACGGGCCCCTCTATTATTCTTTCATCTAAAATCAACACCGTATGGACAGTAATAAAAGTAAAAGTAGACAATTCACTTAGTTGATGTGAAAAGGCGTGTACGCTTCTTCTTGGCAACAAATAATTCGATTATCAGATGTTAATGTTTACGAAATATACCAATATTTATGATTGCTGTACAAGCTGAAAGGTCGCACTATATTTTA
>CM022878.1:159027-173882 GCA_012654025.1 Pachypsylla venusta | reverse complement strand
ATAGTTTGATGCTACACCCATAGAATCTAAAAATCGGATCTTATAGTTTGATGCTACACCCATAGAATCTAAAAATCGGATCTTATAGTTTGATGCTACACCCATAGAATCTAAAAATCGTATCTTATAGTTTGATGCTACACCCATAAAATCTAAAAATCGTATCTTATAGTTTGATGCTACACCCATAGAATCCTAGTCTTTTTTTGAGAATGAAAGCTTTATAAAGGAGTGCCCCGAACTAAAACGAAAGCAGTTCCGAGGCACATTTTTTTCTTCCGAAAGTTACAAAGGCTATGCCACCTGGAGGGGACATTAATAGCAAATCCCTAAGGATATCTTAACCCTTATGCAACACACCTTGTTGATCCCAAAACAACACACCTTGTTGACCAACGTCTAGAACTACTTGCAACACACCTTGTTGATCCCAAAACAACACACCTTGTTGACCAACGTCTCAAGGACTACTTGAATTCATTGGCGGCAACTTTCTTTGAAGAGGGTATTGCAAAGCTTGTCCACAGATATGACAGTTGCCTCAATCTCTTCGGTGATTATGTCGAAAAGTAACCTTAAGTGTACTAATCTTTTGGTAATAAAATTATTGTTTTAGATGAACTTGTCTTGTATTTATAGCCAATCGGAGGTTGAAAAAAAAACGGCCCTCGTAGAACCGCAATTAATGAATATACAGGGTGTCACAACAATACATCAGGACATGAATGCCTCCTTACAGAGGTTAAAAGTCTTCCCAAAACGGGATACTATGTCAAGTAGCATATTAACAAATTAAATAATTAAACTGAATAAATAAAAATTAAATTAAATTAAAAATAATTAAATAATTAAAAATTAAACTAAATTAAACTGCAAATAATTTTTTTAGTCAAGTGAAAACGTATTAGTCAGTTTAATTATTTAATTTAGAGGTTAAAATTGAAAATCTTGGTATACAAATACAACAACCAATACCCTCTTCAATGAAAGTTGCCGTCAATGAATTCAAGTAGTCCTTGACGTTGGTTTGAAGGTCATCATTGGTTAGAAAGCGCTTCCCACCAAGCCACGTCTTCAGTTCAGGAAAAAGATGAAAGTCATTGGGTGCTAAGTCAGGACTGTATGGCGGATGATCGAATTTGTTCCATCCAAAATCGTTCGAGAAGCCGTTGAGTTGCTTCAGCAGTGTAAGGACGGGCATTGTCATGGATCAGAACAACTCTAGCGGTCAGCTTTCCTCTTCGTTTATTCTGAATGGCTCTACGCATACGTTGTAAAGTTTCACAATAAACAGCTGCAGAGATTGTGGTTCCGGGCTCCATGAACTCCACAAGCAACACACCTTGTTGATCCCAAAACAACACACCTTGTTGACCAACGTCAAGAACTACTTGCAACACACCTTGTTGATCCCAAAACAACACACCTTGTTGACCAACGTCAAGAACTATTTGCAACACACCTTGTTGATCCCAAAACAACACACCTTGTTGACCAAATTTAGAGGTTAAAATTGAAAATCTTGGTATACAAATACAACAACCTTGGGTAATCTGTGACGGGATTTTGTAATATTTTATTTTGGCCAGAGCCAGAATGTAGCTATGTCAGCATAATAAGGTCCACTAATCCCGTGTAAATACGGATAGTTTGGTGTTAGGAAGGGCGTCCAGCCTTTGAAAACTACGTTTCAAACGTCATGAGCAAAATACAGTCACTATACGCAGAGATAATATGAGAAGAAATAATATGAGAAATATACAAAACTAGCTGTTTTCCCGTGCTTCGCTACGGTTACAAAATTTAACAACTCAATTTTAGATTTTTGGGTGAACCGACCCCCGGAGGGAACACGGCTCCTATTTAGAAAATTCAATCTCAGAATCTCACAAAAAATTATCATTGAAAAAAGGCCAAGTTCCACTTATTCAACCAAAAAATTCTGCCCATGAAAGTAGTGATATCTATTATTGGGGCCAAGTTTATTGTTGCTGCTGTATATCCCGCACTTAAATTTTCTGTCTCAATTCTCTTAAAGTAATACTGACTTTACACTTGGTCACTTTTTTCTAAGGGGATTCGTAAAATACTCGTACTACCTTTTTATTGTACTATACTGCGGAATGTATTTTCAAAATTTCAAAGATCTATCCCTTGTAGAACCGGATACCTGATGGTGTGAAAAACCTGGTGAATTGCTTCGTGTAAAGATACACTGGTGCTTTCTGGAACTTGGCCTGGCGTACTGCCGTGCGCTCAGATATTTTACTCATAGATATTACTTTTTGCACTGCGGAACACCTTCGTATAAAAATTCAGCTTTCTCGCTTATCCCGAAGTGATACTTCTTAACTATGGGTTTTTGGTGGAACCGACCCCCAGAGTGGGCACCGCTCTTATTTAGAAAATTCATTTTTTCTTTTTGTACTGCGGAACACCTTTGTATCAAATTTCAACTTTCTCGCTCATCCCGAAGTGGTACTTTTCAATTCCGAATATTTGGTGGTGAAAGCCGTCCATAAATCGGATAGAAACCGGAAATTTTCAAATTTTATATTTTTTATGGGGTCCTTATATGCTATTTTGGGGGGGTCTATTCTCGGTCATTTTTCGTTATCTCTTTTAGTTTGCCCAGACAAAAATTGCAAAGAGACACGATAAATAGCGTCATTTTTGGCGGTGACTTGCTCCCACTTGAATTTTTTTTTTTTCCTTTCTTATTACGCACCTACATACTAAAAGGAACCTGTGTGCCAAGTTTCAAGTCTCTACGTTTAGCCATCGTGGAGCTACGTTGATTATCAGTCAGTCAGTACGTCAGTATACCAACTGGGCTTTATGTTTTATAAGTATAGATAATGTAACAACATTAAATTCTAGTCTTTCCTTTTATTTTAACGAAAAATATTTATACTATTCTATTTCAATAGCATTCACATTTTTTGTCAATAAAAGAAATTGACATTTTTTGTCAATAAAAGAAATTGACATTTTTTGTCAATAAAAGAAATTGAAATTTATTGTCAATAAAAGAAAATGACATTTTTGTCAATAAAAGAAATTGATATTTTTTTGTCAATAAAAGAAACTGACATTTTTTTTGTCAATAAAAGATATTGACATTTTTTGTCAATAAAAGAAATTGACATTTTTTTTTTTCAATAAAAGAAATTGACATTTTTTTGTCAATAAAAGAAATTGACATTTTTTGTCAATAAAAAAATTGACATTTTTTGTCAATAGGGGGGGGGGGGTTGACTCTACTAACCGATGTACTCTACAATTTAACCCAACTGAAGTGACAGCATTTCATAATCTGGTCATCCAATTTGTTTCTTAATCCGGTTCCAAAAGAAGACCCCTGTGACAAAAACCGGACAGACACATCTTATTACGGAGAACATCCCCCACTTTCTATTCAGAAATTAAATATCTTATCTGGCTGGGGTGTCTCATTTTTAATGATTCACAATAAATAGTTCACATTAAAATATAATTTTCTTATATTTAATATGAACGCATTATTTATTTTTCACGAAGGGGGAAAGAGAAATTCATTTTTTTATAAAAATGATACGAAACAATGTCCATCTCTTATCGTCTTGAATAGCCAATGTATCATTAATAACTGTTGTAGTTTAGTGTAGATGTTACTCAAGTTACTATCGAAAAAATTGCCAACGATCATAGCATGTTGAATAAACCAGTTTCCGTCAGATCATTAAAGTTAAGCAACGTCGGGACGGTACTTGGATGGGTGGCCGCTTGGGAACACCACGTATCGTTGGCTCATTTTTCCGGCCCAACACAGGCTGGGTGAGGTCAATGTGGGTAGCTGGTTTGCAAGTTTCCAGCGAATGGAGGGTAAAACCCCCGTCTTGAATGACCAATAGATGTTAAAGAGACGTTAAGCCAAATTAAAAAAAAAAAAAACTATCGAAAAAATACCCCCCAGCTCTCATTTCTCATTGGCGAAAGGGAGACAAATTGGTAATATTTGGAAAGATTAAAATCATGATTTTTTTATGAACCTTTGGAATCGACGATAAAAATGAGAATATTCCATCATTGTAAACGTTAGTGAACTCCACTTTTGACCCCCCATATACATCCTGAAATGAACTTGTACAGGGTGGTGCTCAGAAATGCCCTTTTTTGAAACGCTAATAAAAACGAAAGTATTATAGATAAAGAAAAAATAGTTTTTCAATTGAAAGACAAAGATCGGAATTTTATTTTCAATTGGTTTTGAATACAATATCTTGAAGGTGATGGCCGCCATGGTCGATACATTGCTGAAGACGATTTTGGAAATTTCTGTGTACACGTTCCGATATTTCAACGGAGATTTGTTCAATTTCCTAACGAATGAATATCTTTAGCTCATCAAGATTTCTTGGACGATCTTTGAAAACTTCTGCCTTCAGATAGCCCCAGAGAAAAAAAAAAAAACTCAAGGCATGAGACAGTGAAAATGAGCCTCATCACTGAAGAAGACAAGAGCGTCTTGTGGTAAATGTTCAATCATCATTTGGGATGCCGTTACTCGGTTTACAAAGTGTTGTGGTAACAGCTGTTGCACGATAACCATCTTGTAGGGGTAGAAACGGAGATTTTTGTGAAGAATTCTACGCACAGTGCTATCGGAGAGTCCAAGGGTGATTGCATGTTTACGGACAAAGCGCTTTGGTGACTTTAAAATCGACTGTCGAACTGCCTCCACATTGTCTGGTGTCCTCACAATTCGGACTGGTCCTGGAGACTTCTTTATCACACTTCCCGTTGTTCTGAAACTCTCTACCCAAAGCAAAATTGTTTTGCGAACGGGAAGAGCACATCTGGGTGGAATTCTGAGGCGAACTCGGAATGCACTCCGTATCGCCACAATGGAATGCCCGTAAGAGAAGTATGCTTCCACTACAAAAGATTTGTGTTCTTTGGACAACCTCATTCTTCTTTGATCAAGGGGTTTGAAAAAAATTGCAAAAAAAATTAACTTAGAGGTGAAGAAATATTCCACAAAAACGGAAACTGAAAACATGTGTTTTCCAAGAGAAAAAAGGTACTGCATAAAATTTTCACATTTTGTGAAAAGTCACAAAATGAGAAAATTCCGTTAGTTTTGCGTCCAGGGAAACTAGCCCCGTCAACCTACGATTTTTCGTTGCGATACAGGAGCATTTTCAAAAAAGGGCATTTCCGAGCCTCACCCTGTATATGTGTGTGTGTTCATGTTTATGTATGTTTGTTTGTTACGCGATACAAGCCATAATTTTCATCCGATTTTGACGAAATTTTAATATGTTATGGTTGGTGTTAAGGGCTTTTCGATTTTGAGAAAATAAAGGGCCTGGTCCCCCGGTCAGTCCAGGGGGCTTAATAGTTTGTTTCTTGAAAATTTTTTTTTAAATTTTGATTCAGATATATTTTTTCTATAAATGACTACAACACTGAACACCTGATCATGTTGATCCACTATAGATTAATATCTATCTCACCAAAAAGCCACTTGGCAATAAAAAGTTTCCCCCAAGTCATTAGCCATAAAAAGTTCTGAAATCAAAACAGTGCCCGGTTTTTTACATTAATTTCACTAATACTTTTTTTTTTTTTTAATTTGACTTAAATTCTCTTTAACATCTATTGGTCATTCAAGACGGGGGTTTTACCCTCCATTCGCTGGAAACTTGCAACCCAGCTACCCACATTGACCTCACCCAGCCTGGGATGGGCCGAAAAAATGAGCCAACGATACGTAGTGTTCCCAAGCGGTCACCCATCCAAGTACTGACCACGCCCGACGTTGCTTAACTTCAATGATCTGACGTGAACTGGTTTATTCAACGTGGTACGATCGTTGGCTGACAAATACTTCTCATTTACGACTTTTATTTGCAACATTTGGCATTTTGGAAAATCACATTCAAACCTTTGATGGCTATGATAAAGCCACTCGCGGTGGACGATGTGCAGTTGTGCAGTGTACGTGATAACCGTCCATAAATCGGATAGAAACCGGAAATTTTCAAATTTTATATTTTTTATGGGGTCCTTATATACTATTTTGGGGGGGTCTATTCTTGGTCATTTTTCGTTATCTCTTTTAGTTTGCCCAGAAATTTTTTTTTCATTATCTCTTAGTTTGCCCAAAAAAAACCGATAAATAGCGTCATTTTTGGCGGTAACTTGCTCCCACTTGAACTTTATTTTTTTTCCTTTCTTATTACGCACCTACATACTAAAAGGGACCTGTGTGCCAAATTTCAAGTCTCTACGTTTAGCCATCGTGGAGCTACGTTGATTATCAGTCAGTCAGTACGTCAGTCAGTCAGTATACCAACTGGGCTTTGCATTTTATAAGTATAGAAGATAGATAGATCTATTTTTTCACGATCACAATACTTCACTATTTGATAAGGACAGACGATAAAGTTCTCTCAAGAGATTTGTCCATCATAAATATCAATATTATCCCATTTAGAAGTTTCTTTTGAATATTTTAATTTTGTAAGCAACCAAAAAAAACATTTTATTACTATTATCACAATACAACCCCCCAATCAGAAAATTATTTTGAACAAAAAAAAAAATTAAAAACCCTGAACCCATCTGATAGAGAAACAACAGGAGGTCCTCCAGAGCAAAGGAAAAGAAAAGATGAGAAATTAAATACAGGATGGGGCAAAAGTCTGGAAAACCCGGAATATCTTTGGAAGGGCTTTATGTGTGAATTTGAAATTTTGCATGGTAATCTAAGGTTACGAAACCTTCTTTCAGAATGGGGCCAATTTTCAGGGCCGGTCCCCATGTCGGGGCCGGGTGGGCCAAGTTATTTTTTTTCAAATAAGAATCTCCCTTTTGCGATACATTTTTGAAAAGATCTTTTAATTACAAGTACTTTGGTATAAATTTCAGTTTTTTATTGGTTGGCGTTACAGAATGGCGGCCAATTTTGTACAAAGAATTGCCTAAATTTTCAATTCCTTGGGTTATTGTAAAACTTCACAAAGGGTCTGAACTAGGTAAAAATAATGGCCAGTATTCTTTTCTTTCGTTTGGAAAAGTCAATTTCTCTTGTTTGACGTTAGAGATGGCCACTTTTGTTCAATGAACGGCAAATGTATCTCTAAAATTAATATCTTGGAATTGAAGTTTCGTTTGTTCGTTCTTTTTTTATTTGATCGCAGATGATAAAGAGATTGTTCAAAGAGTTCCCTGTTCCTGCATTCCTTCCTTTAAAGCTTTACCGTAGATGTTCAAACCGATGGCCTTGCACGATTTCACAATGACCGATCCCAGTGTCAGGAGTTATGAGGACATGTTGATCAACATATTGAATGCGATCTACACTAGGATCGGTCATTGTGAAATCGTGCAAGGCCATCGGTTTGAACATCTACGGTAAAGCTTTAAAGGAAGGAATGCAGGAACAGGGAACTCTTTGAACAATCTCTTTATCATCTGCGATCAAATAAAAAGAACGAACAAACAAAACTTCAATTCCAAGGTATTAATTTTAAAGATACTTTTGCCTTTCATTGAACAAAAGTGGCCACCTCTAACGCCAAACAAGGGAAAATTCACTTTTCCAATCGAAAGAAAAGAACACTGACCATTATTTTTACTTAGTTGAGACCCTTTTGTGAAGTTTTACAATAACTCAAGGAATTAAAAATTTAGGCAATTCTTTGTACAAAATTGGCCGCCATTCTGTAACGCCAAACAGTAGAAAGCTGGAATTTGTACCAAAGTACTTGTAATTAAAAGACCTTTTCAAAAATGTATCGCACGAGGGGGGTTCGTATTTGAAAAAATTAACTTGGCCCCCCTGGCCCCAACATGGGGACCGGCCCTGAAAATTGGACCCACTCTAAAAGAAGGTTTTGTAACCCTAGATTGCCATGCAAAATTTCAAATTCACACATAAACCCCGTCCAAAGATATTCAGGGGTTTCCAGACTTTTGCCCCACCCTGTATATTTTGTATCCAAGGGGGGGGGGGGTTAAACTTTAACGACTTAATTTCTATTTTGATTATTTTAGATGACCCCCACCCTTTTTTTTCTTGATTGTAAATGTACTTACTTTTATCTCCTGTAAAGTTTTAGAAATGAACCGTTGACAGAACTAAGTGAGGTCTAGTTTTTACCACCACAAAAATTCATTCGTTTGTCTTTTTGTACCACGATAATTCTCGCAAATAACATGGGCACAATAATCCCGAGTGGCCAATAAGTCATAAAAATCAGCTAATTTCATGAGTATACCATTAACCAAACGAATTGAGATCTAGTTTTAACACCATTATTTTTCTTTTGTCTTTCTGTTTGATTTTTTTTTTTTTTTTTTTTTTTTTTTTTTTTTTTTTTTTTTTTNTTTTTTTTTTTTTTTTTTTTTTTTTTTTTTTTTTTTTTTTTGTACAGCGATAACTCTGAAAAGCCTTATGTGATATCGAAAGTTCAAACCAAAACGAAAAGAGTTATAGTAAAAAAATACGCTTTAAAAAAAAAAAAAAAAAAAAAAAAAATAGACTCTTGAGTGGAAGGTAGCCAACCACTAGGCGAGGTTAATGTCTGAGGCATTTTCTATCACCTAACCCGAAGAGATCTATTTTTATGTGGTCAAATACTCAAATTAATGAGGAAAAAAACCCTGCCTCTGCTGGGGATCGAACCCACGCCCTCCTGTTTACCAGGCGAGCGCTTAACCACTGAGCTACCGAGGCAGGTTTATCGGTACAATACCTAATTTCGTCAAAATCGGATGAAAATTGTGGCTTGTATCACATAACAAACAAAAATACATACATACACATAATTGTGAACGGTAGTGAATTCCACTTTTGACTCCCATATACATCCTGAAATGCACTTGTTGGGCGGAGCGAAGCGTACCCTTATACTCCCTACAAACTGCAAACTTTTGTTACCCCACTCCTCCGAAACTACTCAACCGATTTTTACCAAATTTTTTTCTTCATATTCTGCATATACCGAAGGATGCATATATCTATTTTCGGAACGATATCTTGAACCGTTTCCGATATTTCGGCCGATTTTCGATTTTTTACCAAATTCAGAGAGTCATGGTCCGATATTTTAAATTTTATCGCGACATCATATCAACTCATAGCTAAAAAGTTTTAGGTGGCTTCTCAATACTTAATTTAGGACATAATTTACTAAATTTTGACAAACCATTCCAGAGTTACAAGTTCGAATCCGGGATCGGGCAAAATAAAATTTAGGAAATACTAATTGTTTAGCCAAAACGGTGATAAATAGGACCTACTACTCAACGGCATGATGCAATCAAGAAAGGTGCGGTATTCTCAAAAAATCTTGTATTAACGGAATAATGGAGTAATATGCTAAAGTTTATGTGGTGCGCGAAAATTCGAGGTGAAACGGATGGCTCCGCCCGTTTTTGTCCACTGACACACCTAGTATGTGTGTATGTATGTATGTTACGCGATACAAGCCACAATTTTCGTCCGACGAAATTTGGTTTACATGTTTAGGACATGAGGAAAATTTGCTGTATAGTTTTTGGGTGCCCTGTACCCCCCTCGGGGCCCCAGGGGGCCCAATATTGTGTTTTATAAAATTATGTTTATCTTTTTAGCGGTTTGTTTCAGGACTTTTCGATTTTGAACATTTGTTAAGGACTTTTCGATTTTGAACATTTTGGGGGTTTTGAAAATGTTTTTTCTCTTTTTAGTGGTTTGTTAGTTTGTTATTTTGATATGTGATGACTGGTGTTAAAGGCTTTTCGATTATGAAAAAATTGGGGCCCTCCCATCCCGGGGGGGAGGGCCCCCATTTTTTTTTTTTTTTTTTAAATTTGATTAAGATATTTTTTTCTATTGACTAGGTACAACACTAACGTGAACACCTGATCAAATTGATGCACTAGTTATACATACATACACATATACAAGTGCATTTTGGGATGTATACCGGGGTCAAATGTGGAGTTCACTAACGTTCACAAAAATAATGAGGTATGATGGCTCCTTAAAACGATACGTAAGACCTGGTGCCACGACTCTTTTGGGTGAAGTCAAATCTACTGATGGCGGTTTTATTCGCAATTATTGGCCATTTTTTGGCGGTTATTTTCAGTTCAATTCAGTTAATTTAAATCTAGGTCCTGAAGTAAAGCTTTGCCGTTCCGGGACAAAATACATAGGGCTGTTGGGGGGGGGGGGGGGNGGGGGGGGGGGGGGTAGGTTTGGTAGGTTTTTAGTCAGTAGAATCTGACATATGGTCTGGAGGGGTTTTTTCCTCGACATCCTCGGTGGAACGCCCCCTGTAGGACTAGCACGATATCTGAGGAAAGATTTTTCCCTATCATTCTACTCATCCAACAGTTCACAATGTAAAAAAAAAAAAGTTAAAACTAAGGTGGGACCAGACAGATATTATTAATTTTTTTCTGAGCAACTAACCTAACTTAAAATATGATTAATTAAAAGTAGAATGTTAATTTTCACGATTAAATGGTGGAAAATACGAGAACCACATTTTAAGTTTCTAAGGTTTTCGTCATTTAGTCGCTTCTAAGCGGTTTTCAAGAACCTTGCCCTAAAAAATTTAATATATTCAAAATAAAATATAAGGAAGGGGATGAGATCAGTTTTAACGATGACTTAATTTCTATTTTCATTATTCTTGATGACAACCCCTCTACCCCCATCGGCCATTTTTTCTTCTTCACNTTTTTTCTTCTTGACTGTAGATGATCCTGCTCTTCTGTTAGTTGTTCTTTGAGATAGCAGAATATTTCTAGAAAGGAAACTTTAACAACACTCTGACCAGCCAGAGTCTATGTGCCACGTTGAATACAGCAGTTCCCGTTAGATCATTGAAGTTAAGCAACGTCCAGCGAGGTTGTGCCTTGTGGGTGTCCACGTGGGTTCGCGCCCTCGTTCTGATGCTGTCTAATTTTCCCGCCCAAACCAAACTAGGTGAGGTCAATGGGGGTAGCTGGTTTGCAATTTTCCAGCGAATGGAGGGTGGACCTTCCGTTTTGAATGATCAATAGATGTTAAAGAAATGTCAAGCCAATTAAAAAACAACAACGTGTTTTGGCATTGAAAACTCGTCATTTAAGTAATTAAAATAATTTTTTCATAGGTAAGGTAGGTCGTGTGATTTTCACACCAGATTTTTAATTCTGAGGACACTTTAAAGTCTTTGTATACATATGTTCAGAAGCATACTATTTTAAGTGGTGAAAAATACTCCTTCCCAGAAGGTACGACGTTCGAATTAGTATTGTGATAATGTTTTGAACTCTCTAGAGATAGCTTCTCCTTCCCAGACGGTACGACGTTCGAATTAGTATTGTGATAATGTTTTGAACTCTCTAGAGATAGCTTCTTCTCCTTCCCAGAAGGTACGACGTTCGAATTAGTATTGTGATAATGTTTTGAACTCTCTAGAGATAACTTCTCCTTCCCAGAAGGTACGACGTTCGAATTAGTACTGTGATAATGTTTTGAACTCTCTAGAGATAGCTTCTCCTTCCCAGACGATACGACGTTCGAATTAGTACTGTGATAATGTTTTGAACTCTCTAGAGATAGTGTTCGAATTAGTATTGTGATAATGTTTTGAACTCTCTAGAGATAGCCTCTCCTTCCCAGACGGTTCGACGTTCGAATTAGCATTGTAATAATGTTTTGAACTTTGCAAAAACCTCCCCCTGCTGCCCTATCACCCCCAAATGTAACGAAGAGCTTCGACTTGGACGATAAAATTACTCAACAATTAAATCTCCCAATATATAATTAATAATTTTCAGGTCAGACGTCATAAAATTACCAAATAATCATATAGCGGCCAATCGGCGGCTAGGAAGGAGCAATTAACTTTCCAAAAACCTCCCCCTGCTGCCCTATCACCTCCAAATGTAACGAAGAGCTTCTACTTGGACGATAAAATTACTCAACAATTAAATCTCCCAATATAAAATTAATAATTTTGAGGTCAAACGTCATAAAATTACCAAATAGTCTTATAGCGGCCAATCAGCGGCTAGGAAGGAGCAATTTTTGAAAGTGGATATGTTCTGAACGTGAAATTTGATTTCCCACAAGTTTTATATAATATCATTTTTTATTTGGAATAACTGATTTTGATCCAATTTAAACGCCTTTAGCGTTTAAATTGGAGTATAATACAATTTTCTGAAAAAGTGTAAAAAATAGCCTTTTTTCGACTTCCCATTCTTAAATATGTTATTCGACGTCAAAATCAATTCTCAGGACTTCCCATTCTTAAATATGTTATTCGACGTCAAATTCAATTCTCTGGACTTCCCATTCTTAAATATGTTATTCGACGTCAAATTCAATTCTCAGGACTTCCCATTCTTAAATATGTTATTCGACGTCAAATTCAATTTTCAGGACCTCCCATTCTTAAACATGTTATTCGACGTCAAATTCAATTCTCAGGACTTCCCATTCTTAAATATGTTATTCGACGTCAAATTCAATTCTCAGGAATTCCCATTCTTAAATATGTTATTCGACGTCAAATTCAATTCTCAGGACTTCCCATTCTAGAATATGTTATTCGACGTCAAATTCAATTCTCAGGACTTTCCATTCTTAAATATGTTATTCGACGTCAAATTCAATTCTCAGGAATTCCCATTCTTAAATATGTTATTCGACGTCAAATTCAATTCTCAGGACTTCCCATTCTAAAATATGTTATTCGACGTCAAATTCAATTCTCAGGACTTCCCATTCTTAAAAATGTTATTCGACGTCAAATTCAATTCTCAGGACTTCCCATTCTTAAAATTGTTATTCGACGTCAAATTCAATTCTCAGGACTTCCCATTCTTAAATATGTTATTCGACGTCAAATTCAATTCTCATTAAGTTTGAATAAAACAATTTTTTTCATAAAATGCATCGTTCGAATGTTATACGCCAAAAACTAAAATTAGCGGCAAAATTAAGCGGTTACTGGCCGCTAAAAAATTTAGCTCACCTCAGAAACCGTCACAAACTTAGATTACTATTATTCAGGATGCCCAACGTGAAATAAAATCATTTCCCGCTTTTTACTAATTTATTCTAGGCTCGCCATTTTTTTTTATCTAATTTGACTGGGCTAATAGCTTCTTCTGATTGCTTATTGTCCACCCCTTCATTTCAGTAATAAAGTAATTTAAATGCTTAAAAAAAGAGAAAAAATAAAAGTTTTTGAATTATTTTGTCAAGTTTTACTGATGATTTCAGTCAAAGTCTCTCGTTTTTATACAGAGTGTCAGGAGCCACCTGAAAAACTTTTGATCAAAAGCTCAAACGAAACGTTTGCTTTCAAATTGACGTCAAAAAGTAACGATTAACCAAGTGGATACAGCTTTCCCCGTCAATTGGCATTGGGTGTATAGGTGTTGTTCGTATACTCAGTTGGAAACTTGCCCGGGAACACCAAATACCTTTTGGTTTATGGGAGTGCATATGACTTCGTGAGGATCACGCCCAACGGGAGGGTGGGAAATGGGGGGGGATGCCTCCCAGGTCCGGGATTTCCTAAGAAACACACATCAACTAAGTGAATTGCCTACTTTTACTTTTATTACTGCCCTTACGGTGATTTTAGATGAAAGAATAATAGAGGGGCCGGTAAACTCCCCACCCCCCACCCCCGGCCAGGATTTTCAGTTTACGGCCCGGGTGAGGATAACTGACCTCAAATAGACACACACATGAACCAATGGTTGAATCTCTGGATTTGGTCTAGGGACCTCAAAAAAGTGTTTTGGCATTTATAGACCATGGGCCACCGATATAGGACACTCCCCCCGTGAGAATTGTCGACTTATAAATTTTTGTGTTTGTATTGGCATGTACTTTTAGGTTTTAGGTGTTTGCCACTTGCGAATTACAGCAAATCTCGGAAAACGCAATTTACCGCCAAAAAATGACGCTTTTTTTTTGCAATTTTTTTCTGGGCAAACTAAAGGAGATAACGAAACATGGCCGAAAAATTAATATTCAAAAGCAAAAATTTCAGACGATTACTTTACTTTCATTTTTATAGAGTAAGGCAAGTGTAGCCTTACTTTGCATATCACAAAAGACAAAATGTCTCAACCATATACTTTAGAAAATTTGAAATCTACCCCGTCCTGTATAGAGTAAGGCAAGTGTAGCCTTACTTTGCATGTCACAAAAGACAAAATGTCTCAACCATATAATTTAGAACATTTGAAATCTAACCCCGTCCTGTATAGAGAAAGGCAAGGGTAGCCTTACTTTGCATGTCACAAAAGACAAAATGTCTCAACCATATACTTTAGAACATTTGAAATCTAACCCCGTCCTGTATAGAGAAAGGCAAGGGGAGCCTTACTTTGCATGTCACAAAAGACAAAATGTCTCAACCATATACTTTAGAACATTTGAAATCTAACCCCGTCCTGTACAGAGTAAGGCAAGTGTAGCCTTACTCTGCATGTCACAAAAGACAAAATGTCTCAACCATATACTTTAGAACATTTGAAATCTAACCCCGTCATGTATAGAGTAAGGCAAGGGGAGCCTTACTTTGCATGTCACAAAAGACAAAATGTCTCAACCATATACTTTAGAACATTTGAAATCTAACCCCGTCCTGTATAGAGTAAGGCAAGGGGAGCCTTTCACTGCATGTCACAAAAGACAAAATGTCTCAACCATATACTTTAGAACATTTGAAATCTAACCCCGTCCTATATAGAGTAAGGCAAGTGTAGCCTTACTTTGCATGTCACAAAAGACAAAATGTCTCAACCATATACTTTAGAACATTTGAAATCTAACCCCGTCCTGTATAGAGTAAGGCAAG
>CM022878.1:123773-149312 GCA_012654025.1 Pachypsylla venusta | reverse complement strand
TATTGAACATGGCAAATGACACGCCAAATGATTGAGCATTATTGTTGAGCAATATTGTTTTGAGGAAAAATCTGCATGTACTGTAAACCAAAAGTACATTTCATTCTTCTCCTAAAATTTATGAAGTATTTTTAATGTTAATAAACCCCGTATTAGGCAGCGTCTATGACACGATAAATACACCAGTTCCCGTTGGATCACTGAAGTTAAGCAATGTCCAGAGAGGTTGTGGGTGTCCACGTGGGTTCGCGCCCTAGTGATGATGGCTATTTTTTCGGCCCAACCCAGGCTGTGTGAGGTCAATGTGGGTAGCTGGTTTGCAAGTTTCCAGCGAACGGAGGGTGATGTCCCCCATCTTGAATGACCAATAGATGTTAAAGAGACGTTAAGCCAAAAAAAAAAAAAAAAATGAAGCCTGAAATGGGCTATTTGTGGTTGAAAAGTGGATATTATGCCTACTTCTTTTTTTTAATTTGGCTTAATGTTTCTTTAACATCTATTGGTCATTCAAGACGGAGGACATCACCCTCCATTCGCTGGAAACTTGCAAACCAGCTACCCACATTGATCTCACCCAGCCTGGGTTGGGCGTCACGAGCGCGAGTGCGCGAACCCACGTGGACACCCACTTGGCACAATAACCTCGCTGGACGTTGCTTAACTTCAGTGATCTAACGGGAACTGGTGTATTCCACGTGCCATGGACGCTGTTATTCCTACTTAGTCCAGGTCAAAATTTCTTGTTTCATTAGCCCTTTCTATCATGACGTCCTGGCTAGTATTGCTCAAAGGACGCATGGATTTGGTTTATCCCTACGTTAGTTTCAAATAGATTCCGAAATAGCATTGGAAGAACAATGGATGGATCTTATGGATATTGCCCCCAGGAAACAATATTGGACCAGAGTAAGGTATCTGTTCGGAAAATGGAACGATATAATCTGAGGTTGAAGGACTTTTCAGATAATGAGATAAGTATTGACGCTCTATAGGGCCAAAGGATGAATACTGGCGTGTCCCAAAAGTCCGAGACCACCTGAATATCTTTTGAACAGTTTTATGTGGAGTTTTGAAATTTTGCATGGTATTATACCGCAAATTAAACCACCTGATGGTGTGATCAGTTTTTCAGGGATGGGTCCCTTGTGGTCCCCATGGGGTCTATTTTTTGATAATTTGGGGTATAATACCATGCAAAATTTCAAAACTCGACATAAAACTGTTCAAAAGATATTCAGGTGAAAAAAAAAATCCAGGATCTAACACTTATTTCTTATACCCCGTCATTTTAATATTTTTGTTCCGGTTACAGAGTTCATATTGTGAAAACGGCATTGTTTATATTTAACAAAAGAAAACTGAAAGTTGAAAAAAGTTTCACCTAAAGTTTATGAGAAAATGAAATCAAATTGGGTACCTTTACGAGAAACTTTTTCTAAAGCCTTTGCTTCGTATAATCCTGTTTTATGGACCGTCAATCTTCATGTGGATTCATATTATATCGCTCATATGTGTATTCATATTATATCGCTCATATGTGTATTCATATTATCTCACAAAAAATTATCATTGAAAAAGGGCCAAGTATAGTATATCGCTCATATGTGTATTCATAGTATATCGCTCATATGTGGATTCATATTATATCGCTCATATGTGGATTCATATTATATCGCTCATATGTGTATTCATATTATATCGCTCATATGTGTATTCATTATATATCGCTCATATGTGTATTCATATTATATCGCTCATATGTGTATTCATAGTATATCGCTCATATGTGTATTCATATTATATCGCTCATATGTGTATTCATATTATATCGCTCATATGTATATTCATATTATATCGCTCATATGTGTATTCATATTATATCGCTCATATGTGTATTCATATTATATCGCTCATATGTGTATTCATATTATATCGCTCATATGTGGATTCATATTATATCGCTCATATGTGTATTCATATTATATCGCTCATATGTGTATTCATATTATATCGCTCGTCTTCCTTGCCAGATGAACCAACTTTCATCACAGGCAAGGTGAGATTTCTCCCCAGGACCGAAACTTCTCAAAGGTGACCGGTTTTCAATTTTGAAAAACTGATAATATTTCTGGAGTCTTAGCCAATGGGGTTCGGGGGGGGGNGGGGGGGGGGGGGGGGGGGGGGGGGGGGGGGGGGGGGGGGGGGGGGGGGGGGGGGGGGGGGGGGGGGGGGGGGGGGGGGGGGGGGGGGGGGGGGGGGGGGGGGGGGGGGGGGGAGGGTCACTCTCAACAATTTTTTGATAACTCTTAGTATTTTAGCTAAAGAATTAGAATTTTCTAAGTTCCATACAAAACTGATAATATTTCTGGAGTCTTAGCCAATGGGGTTTGGGGGGGGGGGGGGGGCNGACAAATTTCACTCTCAACAATTTTTTGATAACTCTTAGCGTTTTAGCTAAATCACATATAAGGTATAAGACAACATAATATTACATAAATTACATATAAGATAAAAGACAACATATTACATAAATCTCTTATAATGTATATGTGATTTGAAAAAGGTTCAACTTTATTGAACTCTGGTAATTTTTCTGGGGTCTTTGTCTATGACCAAACTATTCCGGACAAACAAACATACATACCCATATACACATATTTCCCTTTCATATCAATATAGATGGTTTAAAAATCAAACATTAGTTCTATGACAGCTGACAGCTCTTCGGATAGTAAACCTTTTAACAATTTGAAGTATATCTATACTTATAAAACGCAAAGCCCAGTTGGTATACTGACTGACTGATAATCAACGTAGCTCCACGATGGCTAAACGTAGAGACTTGAAACTTGGCACACAGGTCCCTTTTAGTATGTAGGTGCGTAATAAGAAAGGAAAAAAATTAAAGTTCAAGTGGGAGCAAGTTACCGCCAAAAATGACGCTATTTAGCGGGTCTTTTTGCAATTTTTTTCTGGGCAAACTAAAAGAGATAACGAAAAATGACCGAGAATAGACCCCCCCAAAATAGTATATAAGGACCCCATAAAAAATATAAAATTTGAAAATTTCCGGTTTCTATCCGATTTATGGACGGTTTTCACCACCAAAAAATCGGAATTGAGAAGTACCACTTCGGGATGAGCGAGAAAGCTGAAATTTTATACGAAGGTGTTCCGCAGTGCAAAAAGTAATATCTTTGAGTAAAATATTGAATTTTCTAAATAGGAGCCGTGTTCACTCTGAGGTCGGTTCCATCAAAAATCCAAAATTGAGAAGATTTAATTTCGCTATCTAGCCAACGATCATACCACGTTGAATACACCAGTTCCCGTCAGATCACTGAAGTTAAGCAACGTCCGGGCGTGGTCAGTACTTGGATGGGTGACCGCTTGGGAACACCACGTATCGTTGGCTTTTTCCGGCCCAACCCAGGCTGGGTGAGGTCAATGTGGGTAGCTGATTTGCAAGTTTCCAGCGAATGGAGGGTAAAACCCCCGTCTTGAATGACCAATAGATGTTAAAGAGACGTTAAGTCAAATTAAAAAAAAAAAATCGCGATCTTGAAATTGTTATTTAATTTTGTAACCGTAGCGAAGCACGGGAAAACAGCTATCTATTATATTTTTTACAAACACTATATAAAATGCGCTCTCCAACCCCCCCCCCTCCCCACCTTCTTTCTAAAAACTTTCAAATTTAGTTTCCACCAAATAAGATCTGTAAGTATGTCGAAGATTCCTCTCAAAGTTTGTACAACATGGCGGATGCTATCATATCATAACATACAAAGTTTCCTCCGCGAGCTTTCATCATGTTAACGTTTTGAACTTTTTCTATTCAATATCATTATTTTATTTCGTCTGACGCTATGATGAGATACCTATTCGTGATAATGTAATTCGCATAAGGTTTGCTCCAAATGTTACCTCCCACCAGAACGTCATTGTGTTGTACTCCAGATTCCTGATGGGAGGGGAGGGGAGTAATATTAGTACTTCCAGTTGGAACAATTCAAACTTTATATCATTTAGTTCGAGGTAGGTATTAATTTATTATTGAAAATTGAAAGAGCAAAGTACGTAATCATGGCGATCGTTACTCATTGTACATAATTATGTCGATCGTTAATGGCGATCGTTGCTCAATGTGCATAATTATGTCGATCGTTACTCTATGTACATAATCATGGCGATCGTTACTCATTATACATAATTATGGCGATCGTTACTCATTGTACATAATTATGGCGATCATTATTTATTATAGAATAATTATGGCGATCGTTGCTCAATGTACATAATTATGTCGATCGTTATTAATTATACAATAATTATGTCGATCGTTACTCATTGTACATAATTATGGCGATCGTTGCTCATTGTACATAATTATGGCGATCGTTACTCATTGTACGTAATCATGTCGATCGTTACTCATTGTACAAAATTATGGCGATCGTTACTCATTGTACGTAAACATGTCGATCGTTACTCATTGTACATAATTATGTCGATCGTTACTCATTGTACATAAGTATGGCGATCGTTGCTCATTGTACATAATTATGGCGATCGTTACTCATTGTACGTAATCATGTCGATCGTTACTCATTGTACATAATTATGGCGATCGTTACTCATTGTACATAATTATGTCGATCGTTACTCATTGTACATAATTATGTCGATCGTTACTCAGTGTACATAATTATGTCGATCGTTACTCATTGTACATAATTATGTCGATCGTTACTCATTGTACATAAGTATGGCGATCGTTGCTCAATGTACATAATTATGTCGATCGTTACTCATTGTACATAATTATGTCGATCGTTACTCATTGTACATAAGTATGGCGATCTTTGCTCAATGTACATAATTATGTCGATCGTTACTCATTGTACATAATTATGTCGATCGTTACTCATTGTACATAAGTATGGCGATCGCTGCTCAATGTAAATAATTATGTCGATCGTTACTCATTGTACATAATTATGTCGATCGTTACTCATTGTACATAAGTATGTCGATCGTTGCTCAATGTACATAATTATGGCGATCGTTACTCATTGTACGTAATCATGTCGATCGTTACTCATTGTACAAAATTATGGCAATCGTTGCTCAATGTACATAATTATGCCGATCGTTACTCATTGTACATAATTATGGTGATCGTTGCTCAATGTACATAATTATGTCGATCGTTATTCATTATACAATAATTATGTCGATCGTTACTCATTGTACATAATTATGGCGATCGTTGCTCAATGTACATAATTATGTCGATCGTTACTCATTGTACATAATTATGACGATCGTTATTCATTATACAATAATTATGGCGATCGTTACTAATTTTACATAATTATAGCGATCGCAGCTCATTGTACATAAAATTGAAAGCTCAAAAACGTGGCACTAACTCCAAAGTTTCTGGTCATGAAAAGAATTTTATCTGAACAGAAATTTTTCATGTGTTCCAAAAATATCTTTAAATTTTCAAAAAAAAGTTTGTCCAAGAGAGTTATGGACATATTTGCGACGTCAGAAGTACACGTGTAAAAAAAAAAAAAAAAAAAAAAAAAAAAAAAAAAAAAAAAAAAAAAAAAAAAAANAAAAAAAAAAAAAAAAAAAAATGTAAAAACAAAGCTTTTTTTAAAAATTGAAGGAAGCATTTTTGGTAGGTATTGGCATCTAGAATGGGCCCATTAATTATTGTCCTCCTTAACTAGGACACCCTGTATATATCGATTTTCGATATATCGTGCTATCCTTAGTTATCCATGGCGGTCCAGCGATGCAACGTGGTACCCGTTGTCAAAGGGGTAGTAACCTCCGGTACAGTCTTTGTAGGTAGTACTCTCATATTGCTCTAAAAAATATAGGTCGTCGTCATGATTTCTCTAAAAAAATAGTACTCTATAGCTCTAAAAAATAGTACTCTATTGCTCTAAAAAAATAGTACTCATATTGCTCTACAAAAATAGTACTCATATTGCTCTAAAAAAATAGTAATCTATTGCTCTAAAAAAATAGTACTTATATTGCTCTAAAAAAATAGTACTGATATTGCTCTAAAAAAATAGTACTCATATTGCTCTAAAAAAATAGTACTCTATTGCTCTAAAAAAATAGTACTCATATTGCTCTAAAAAATAGTACTCTATTGCTCTAAAAAATAGTAATCTATTGCTCTAAAAAAATAGTACTCATATTGCTCTTAAAAAAGTAGTACTCATATTGCTCTAAAAAATAGTCAATTGTTTCTCATCATTTATAGTAAGGGGCTTACAGCTATCATCACAGACGATAATATAGGTCGTCGTCATGATTGCTCTAAAAAAATAGTACTCATATTGCTCTTAAAAAATAGTCAATGGTTTCTCATCATTTATAGTAAGGGGCTTACAGCCATCACCGAAGACGATAATATTGGTCGTCATCATGATCGATCTAAAAAAATAGTACTCATATTGCTCTAAAAATATAGTCAATGGTTTCTCATCATTTATAGTAAGGGGCTTACAGCCATCACCGAAGACGATAATATTGGTCGTCATCATGATTGCTCTAAAAAAATAGTACTTATATAGCTCTAAAAAATAGTACTCATATTGCTCTAAAAAATAGTACTCATATAGCTCTAAAAAATAGTACTCATATTGCTCTAAAAAATTGTACTCCATTGCTCTAAAAAATAGTACTCATATAGGTCTAAAAAAATAGTCAATGGTTTCTCATCATTTATTGTAAGGGGCTTACAGCCATCACCGAAGACGATAATATAGGTCGTCATCATGATTGATCTAAAAAAATAGTACTCTATTGCTCTAAAAAATAGTACTTATATAGCTCTAAAAAATAGTACTCATATTGCTCTAAAAAATAGTACTCTATTGCTCTAAAATATAGTACTCATATAGCTCTAAAAAATAGTACTCATATTGCTCTAAAAAATAGTACTCTATTGCTCTAAAAAATAGTACTCATATAGTTCTAAAAAATAGTACTCATATTGCTCTAAAAATAGTACTCTATTGCTCTAAAAAATAGTGCTCATATAGTTCTAAAAAATAGTACTCATATAGCTCTAAAAAATAGTCAATGGTTTCTCATCATTTATTGTAAGGGGCTTACAGCCATCACCGAAGACGATAATATTGGTCGTCATCATGATTGATCTAAAAAAATAGTACTCTATTGCTCTAAAAAATAGTACTTATATAGCTCTAAAAAATAGTACTCTATTGCTCTAAAAAATAGTACTCTATTGCTCTAAAAAATAGTACTCATATAGTTCTAAAAAATTGTACTCATATAGCTCTAAAAAATAGTACTCTATTGCTCTAAAAAATAGTACTTATATAGCTCTAAAAAATAGTACTCATATTGCTCTAAAAATAGTACTCTATTGCTCTAAAATATAGTACTCATATAGCTCTAAAAAATAGTACTCATATTGCTTTAAAAAATAGTACTCTATTGCTCTAAAATATAGTACTCATATAGCTCTAAAAAATAGTACTCATATTGCTCTAAAAAATAGTACTCATATTGCTCTAAAAAAATAGTACTCATATAGTTCTAAAAAATAGTACTCATATAGCTCTAAAAAATAGTCAATGGTTTCTCATCATTTATAGTAAGGGGCTTACAGCCATCATGGAAGTCGACAATATAGGTAGTCGCCATGAATCTAGCCAATTCATGTATTGTATTTCGAACTCTTCAACAATAAATTGAGAATGAGCGCCACTTGTTCGCCACTGAAAATCAGTTTTTATCTTGCGAACATGAAATGAGAATAATCACGCTTAGCAACAACAACTGACCAAGCTGGCTCACTAAGTGCTTTCTATATTTTGTGAGCAGGATGTTCCGCGCCGGATGCGATCCATTAACTTTGGCAAAGAATAGAAAAAAAAATGTAACATAGCAATCCTGGAAAAAAATTTCGTGATGTGTTTTGAAGTAATTAAAGTTAAGGAAAGAAAAAAATAATAGTTTTAACAATAAAGGGTGGATTATATTGTGATATTAGGAAATAGATTAGGGGTTGAGGAGATTGAGGATAGGTAACAACTCGATCAGATCTAATGACAATGGTGGTGAAGCAGGCTCTGCTGTTGGAATAGCTCGGCACTCTCTACAAGGTCTCCTTCCGATGATTGAGGATAGGTGAAATAGTTCGGCACTCTCTACAAGGTCTCCTTCCGATGTGAGAAGATTAAAGATGGATGACAACTCGATCAGATCTAATGACAATGGTGGTGAAGCAGGCTCTGCTGTTGGAATAGTTTGGCACTCTCTACAAGGTCTTCTTCCGATGTGAGAAGATTGAGGATAGGTGACAACTCGATCAGATCTAATGACAATGGTGGTGAAGCAGGCTCTGCTGTTGGAATAGTTCGGCACTCTCTACAAGGTCTCCTTCCGATGTGAGAAGATTGAAGATGGATGACAACTCGATCAGATCTAATGACAATGGTGGAGAAGCAGGCTCTGCTGTTGGAATAGTTCGGCACTCGCTTCAAGGTCTCCTTCCGATGTGAACTTGACAATATATTAAAGATAGCCTCAATAAAACCTCATGAATAGTGGAAAACAAAAGGATATTTCCCTCATACTGCCCAAGAGACATATGTCACACCCATATCAATAATAAGCCCATCTCATTTTGCCTGATCTGAATAACCCCACATAAGATTTATGTTTTTTTTTTTTTTTTTTTTTTTTTTTTTTTTTTTTTTTTTCATACAGATACCTAATTATTTATAAGAAAGGTGGCATTTCTATGGCCCTGATTGTGCCAAACAATATTCTCACTTTGACTCCTGATCGGAAAAAAGGGAACGAAGAGCCCATAGCAATATAATTTTCGGCACCCTTTTACCTTGCTTCTTCTGCCACAATAGAATTACTAAATTCCCTTTTTGGCAGTTTTCACAAATCCTGCCTAGAAAGAGTACGGTAGGTGCCAAAAACATCAAGTATGTACATAGAACAGGACAAATTTTACCGTTCATGAGATATCTTGTTCACAGCCATAAATAAAGATCAATGGCTGGAACTCGAGATTTGAGCTCACAGGGGACCTCAAAAAGCTGTTTTGGCATTGAAAACTCGACTTCCAAAATATTAGTCCATAACAATACTTTCTTTTTTAGATAAGAAAAGTCGTGTGATGTTCACAAGAGATTTTTCTATGGAAAGTTTTAAAACTTTTGGAAAATAATATCAAATTTGGTTGAATTGGGATGCTATGTCAAGTAAAACCATATTGAGGCAGATAAAATATTAAATTTTCACCTGACGATAAAATCGTCAAGTGAGGATATAGTGTTGACATTTCATCGTCAAGTAAAGATATAGTATTTTATCTAGGGATGGGATTTTCGACTCACTTACATGAGTCGACTCGACTCCTGCTAATGTGTTGCTGGATGCTATCTCATTCAAAACGCTAATGTGTTGCTGAATGCTATCTCATTCAAAACGCTAATATGTTGCTGAATGCTATCTCATTAAAACGCTAATGTGTTGCTGAATGCTATCTCATTAAAACGCTAATGTGTTGCTGAATGCTATCTCATTCAAAACGCTTATGTGTTGCTGAATGCTATCTCATTAAAACGCTAATGTGTTGCTAAATCCTATCTCAATCAAAACTCTAATGTGTTGCTGGAACGCTAATGTGTTGCTGAATGCTATCTCATTCAAAACGCTAATGTGTTGCTGAATGCTATCTCATTAAAACGCTAATGTATTGCTGAATGTTATCTCATTCAAAACGCTAATGTGTTGCTAAATGCTATCTCATTCAAAACGCTAATGTGTTCCTGAATGCTATTTAGTGTTGCTGAATGCTATCTCATTCAAAACGCTAATGTGCTGCTGAATGCTATCTCATTCAAATTTTCTAAAGATCATGTTCAATAAAATTACCTTTGTAAAAAAATTGTGTGCATATATTTCAACTAAATAATAATAATTCAACTGGTCTCGCGCCCACCTAGGGGGGCTCGCCCCCTAGTTTGGGAATCTCTGGACTAGACAAACGTCCACACTCTGTCGACTGTGACGATCGACAGCCGTTGATCGACACAGTCGACATAGTATGGACGCCCCTTCAGACTAATCTTGCCTCCCCCGCATCTATTCAACATAATGAAAATTGTAATAAATGTTTATGTAAAGTATAAAGATAGCTTTTTTCTCAATATTTTCTTATTGCATTCTATCATCCTTGATGAGCGTTCTTTTCCATTGGCAGTCCGCTTACTCGTAGATTTTTTTTTGTCCGAACGCTGAGTGAAGGTTTTAGTTTTAAATCAACGATTTTTCTTTTTGAATAAAAACAATTATTGTGAACGTTAGTGAACTCTACGTTTGACCCCGGTACATCCCAAAATGCACTTGTATATGTGTATGTTTGTTTGTCACGCGATGCAACCCACAATTTTCATCCAATTTTGACAAAATTTGGTATACATATTTAAGACATGAAGGAAATTTTCTGTCTTGGGGCCCTGGACCCCCCGGTGGGGGGTACCCCAAGGACCCAATATTGTGTTTTTTAACTATGATTTTTATCTCTTTAGCGATTTGTTGTAAAAACGTAAAAATTTGATATGTTATGGCTGGTGTTAGGCGATTTTCCATTTAGAAAATTTTGGGGGGAACCCAATATTTTGTTTTTTGAAGTTATTTTCTTTCTATAAATAACTACAACACTAACGAACTTGATCCACTAGTTTATTTTAGTTTCAAGGTACACTCTATTGAAACCTTAAATTCTTCTTATTTAAAAGCATTACAATGCGTACAAACATTGATTTTTTTTTTTTTTTTAATTTGGCTTAACGTCTCTTTAACATCTATTGGTCATTCAAGACGGGGGTTTTACCCTCCATTCGCTGGAAACTTGCAAACCAGCTACCCACATTGACCTCACCCAGCCTGGGTTGGGCCGGAAAAAGCCAACGATACGTGGTGTTCCCAAGCGGTCACCCATCCAAGTACTGACCACGCCCGGACGTTGCTTAACTTCAGTGATCTGACGGGAACTGGTGTATTCAACGTGGTATGATCGTTGGCCATTGATTTTTCTTTTGTTTCTCTTTTTATGCCACGATCACTTTCGAACGTCTTATTCAATATTGATGAAATTTGGTATGGACATTCATTAAAATAATAGAATAATCTCATTAGTATTTGCGCCCTATTCAGGCCACCCGTCCATCGTGAGCGCCACTTTTGCAACTTACCTTCGGTCTGTTTTGATTATGTACATAACTAGCTGTTCAACAAAATTCAACAACTCAATTTTAAATTTTTGGTGGAACCGACCCCCAGAGTAAACACGGCTCCTATTTAGGAAAATTCAATATTTTATTCAAGGATATGACTTTTTGTACTTCAGAACACCTTTGTATCCAATTTCAGCTTTCTCGCTCATCCCGAAATGGTACTTCTCAATTCCGATTTTTTGGTGGTGAAAACCGTCCATAAATCAGATAAAAACCGGAAGTTTTCAAATTTTATATTTTTTATGGGGTCCTTATATACTATTTTGGGGGGGGGTCTATTCTCGGTCATTTTTCGTTATCTCTGTTAGTTTGCCCAACAAAAAAATTGCAAAAAGACCCGCTAAAAAGCGTCATTTTTGGCGGTAACTTTCTCCCAAAGGAAGTTTAATTTTTTTTCCTTTCTTATTACGCCCCTTCATACTAAAAGGGATCTGTGTGCCAAATTTCAAGTCTCTACGTTTAGCCATCGTGGAGCTGCGTTGATTATCAGTCAGTCAGTATACCAACTGAATCCAACGACACCCATATCGAAAGATGACAATTTTTGACTTATCCCCTTTTTTCCCCTTTATTATGATTTCATCCCTTACAGTGGCCATATTTCCGTATCCAGTGTTATAATCTTGTTCTCAAAGGTTTGTAGCCATTTGTTCCGTTCTCCCTCTAAAACATTAAATTTGCTATTCTTCTTTTTCAAATTCTGTTTTATATATCTGTAATGCCTCCAGCACTTTTTCCGTACTCTTAAAGATTCCAAATTTTTGACTTATCCCCTTTTTTCCCCTTTATTATGATTTCATCCCCTTATAGTGGCCATATTTCCGTATCCAGTGTTATAATCTTGTTCTCAAAGGTTTGTAGCCATTTGTTCCGTTCTCCCTCTAAAACATTAAATTTGCTCTTCTTCTTTTTCAAATTCTGTTTTATATATCTGTAATGCCTCCAGCACTTTTCCGTACTCTTAAAGATTCCAAATTTTTGACTTATCCCCTTTTTTCCCCTTTATTATGATTTCATCCCCTTATAGTGGCCATATTTCCGTATCCAGTGTTATAATCTTGTTCTCAAAGGTTTGTAGCCATTTGTTCCGTTCTCCCTCTAAAACATTAAATTTGCTCTTCTTCTTTTTCAAATTCTGTTTTATATATCTGTAATGCCTCCAGCACTTTTCCGTACTCTTAAAGATTCCAAATTTTTGACTTATCCCCTTTTTTCCCCTTTATTATGATTTCATCCCCTTATAGTGGCCATATTTCCGTATCCAGTGTTATAATCTTGTTCTCAAAGGTTTGTAGCCATTTGTTCCGTTCTCCCTCTAAAACATTAAATTTGCTCTTCTTCTTTTTCAAATTCTGTTTTATATATCTGTAATGCCTCCAGCACTTTTCCGTACTCTTAAAGATTCCAAATTTTTGACTTATCCCCTTTTTTCCCCTTTATTATGATTTCATCCCCTTATAGTGGCCATATTTCCGTATCCAGTGTTATAATCTTGTTCTCAAAGGTTTGTAGCCATTTGTTCCGTTCTCCCTCTAAAACATTAAATTTGCTCTTCTTCTTTTTCAAATTCTGTTTTATATATCTGTAATGCCTCCAGCACTTTTCCGTACTCTTAAAGATTCCAAATTTTTGACTTATCCCTTTTTTCCCCTTTATTATGATTTCATCCCTTATAGTGGCCATATTTCCGTATGCAGTGTTATAATCTTGTTCTCAAAGGTTTGTAGCATTTGTTTCATTCTCCCTCTAAAACATTAAATTTGCTCTTCTTCTTTTTCAAATTCTGTTTTATATATCTGTAATGCCTCCAGCACTTTTTCTTACTCTTAAACATTCCAAATTTGAGGAAGCATATCAAATCTCGCACATTATGAACTCTCATTCCATTTCTCTTTAGATTCTAATATATCGTTCATAACCTCCTGATGTCTGATGCATTTTTCCAGTCATCACAACTTGATCCGTTGTATACATAAATATACAGGGTGTCCATAAAGTCTCACCCCATCCCTCGTATCTCGAGAATGGCTGAAAATATAAGAAAACGCAAAAACACGTAACCCTTAGATTTTAGGGGGGATTAATTTTAGACTAAAAAAATTTATCGAGCTGGTTTTGAAAATTTTGGTCTAAGAAAGCTCGAACTCTGCGGTCGAAGTAGGCGGAACAACCATCTTGTTGGAACACTATTTTTTACTTGTTTGGGATTATAAAAATATATTTCTAGGCATTTTTACCTACCATTTCAGTGCGGCCGCAAAGGGTCCATTGTCACATATTCCACCCTGTAATTCGTGAACGGTAGATCCTAGAGAGCTCTGGTTTTCTGTAATGAACTCGTATTAACGAGACCTTTAAAACAAGGTGTCACTTGATATACCTTCTCATTTAAGATTTTGAAGCCAGGCGGTGCCCAGCCTAAACGGCGGGCCGAGGCTAAAATTTTTTTAGTCTAAAATTAATCCCCCTAAAATCTAAGCGATACATGTTTTTGCGTTTTCCTATATTTTCAGCCATTTCGAAGATACAGGGGATGGGGTGAGACTTTATGGATACCCTGTATATCTGTTTGTAATTTTGGTCTCTTGAGACGTAGAGCCCTTTGCGTACATTTAATGATTAATGTTTTCTTCATACGAGATTAGGGCCGAAACATGCATCTATGACAGCCTTATTAGGTCAGATGGTAGAAGCGGCCTCAAATTTTGATCTATAGGTCCTCAAATTTAAATTCTGAGGTCAATTGACGTGTTTTTATATCAGAGGTGTACACATTCCTGAAATATTGAATATTTTATTGGCCTAAAAAAAATATTATCTAAGAATGAAATATGACAGCAAGATTTGGCCCCGCGTGTTATGGAGTGTTAATGTTAATAAACTACTTATTACTAATGTTAATACACTACTTATAATTATTGTTAATAACCGACTTATTATTTAATGGTAATAAACTACTTATTACTAATGTTAATAAACTACTTATTACTAATGTTAATACACTACTTATAATTATTGTTAATAACCGACTTATTATTTAATGGTAATAAACTACTTATTACCAATGTTAATAAACTACTTATTACTAATGTTAATACACTACTTATAATTATTGTTAATAACCGACTTATTATTTAATGGTAATAAACTACTTATTACCAATGTTAATAAACTACTTATTACTAATGTTAATACACTACTTATAATTATTGTTAATAACCGACTTATTATTTAATGTAATAAACAACTTATTATTAATGTTAATAAACTACTTATTGCTAATGTAAATAAACTACTTTTTACTATTGTTAATAAACAACTTATTACTAATGTTAATAAACTACTTATTGCTAATGTAAATAAACTACTTATTACTAATGTTAATAAACAACTTATTACTAATGTTAATAAACTACTTATTGCTAATGTCAATAAACTACTTATTACTAATGTTAATAAACTACTTATTACTAATGATCGCATTTCTTTTCCTTCGACCTTTGGATGTAAAAATAACTGGCTTGTGACATTTTTGAAGTCAAAATTATCAACTCAATACATCATTATAAGTCATCATTTTATGAGTGAGGGAGAGCGGTAAAACAGCAAATGGCACCACATATATAATATGTATTTTTTGTGTTTGCATTTTTTTTGTTAAATCCCATAAAAAGTTTGTAACCCAGCACATTGTCACTTAGGTTTGTTCTGTATTTCTGATATATAAATCTCAATTTGTGTCAAAACATTGTTCTGTACGACATCGCTTTCCCATTAAAAATAATATTTTTCGTGAATTTTATCATCCGTGTATGTAAAGGGAACTTCAACCAAGCAGGCAACTTTGGAAATAAAATATTATTTATGCTGGCAATGAAAGTTATAACTAACTTGTTAACAATGAGCTGGTGATTTAGTGGTAAGACGCTCTGACTGATAAACAGTGGGGCGTGGGTTCAATTTTTGGTATATTTACCATTATTGGAGGTGGGGGCAGCTGCCCCCCCTAGGAATTCTCGAGAGCATGCAGCACAAAAGGGGCAACTTAAATTTACACTAGATAAAATTATTTTTGGAAGCAAAAAAGTCATCAAGTACCGAAATACGATAAATGCCACATTTTGTCCCTAATCCAACAGCCCCAATGTGAACAATCAAATGTAACTGTGGCAAACTTGTCGCATCGTTGAATCGTATTTGGTGGGAAAATTCAAAAAAATTGACAAACGTATAGGTTCCATCTGTTTTTTTTCGGCTTTCCGTATATTTTTCCATTGTAAAACTCCTCCTGCTAGTTGAATTTCGCCGGTTTGGCACTTTCCTTTATCGACATTTATCACAGGCCCTGGGGTCGACCCTCTCCAATAACTGAAATCAGTTACCACTGGGGGTTTATTATTAAATAAGTACCGATTTACTTTATCGACCCCCCCTCCCGACATGAAAATCTCAGCTGCCCCCCCCCTTGGCCAGATGCTGGCTACGCCCTTGTGGAAGGGCAGAGATTATCAACATCTTATCTGACGTCCTCGTTGAATAGCAAAATATGGTACCCAATATTTTTGAGGATATTTGGGTTCAATTTTGCTTAACACCCTCCATTCGCTGGAAAGTTGCAAACCAGCTACCCACATTGTGTGTGTCGGCCAAGGCGCCTCCTTCAAGCTTCTGTTTGTTTGTGTCTGCTCGAAGACACATTAAATCAACTTCTGAGATTTCCCAGCCAGAATATTGTTCTTCTGTCTCCCTTGAGCACCTCAAGTCTGAATTTTGCTGTTATTTTTTATTTAAAAAAAAAAAATTAAGTCTTTGCACACTTTTACAAGTCAGAAGATCAAATGAAACTGAAATAATTGAAATGCCAAATTCCTTTCTGTTTTACCAAAAGGCTAGGTACCCATTTTGGATAATTCGCATTGGTCATACAAACAACATATTTGTCATCGAAAAGGATTTAAAAAGGTCTTGCATTTTTACTTTCTCTTCCTATAGAAGATAAAGTATTGTATTCGAGTAGAAAATTTTGGCCCAAAAAATCGTTTGACAGGAACTCAAAACCAAAAATAAAAATAAAATATATCATTTCCTATTGCTTTTGGGGCCATATTTTCTCTATTTCGGGTCATTTTTGAAGTTCGGAAATATTTGGAGCCATGGGGTACAGAAAACCGATATTTCCGACGTATGAAGTACGTACGGAATCGTGTGCAGAGCTCTGGGAGCAAAATCACTCGTCTGATTTTGCTGAAATTCGGCACACGTGATCTATGGGCAAAAATCCCGACCAATATTTTTCTTTTTCTCGATATCGCCCTCAGAGGCGCACCCAGCAGACCGAACAGCCGTTTTAGGACCGAATCTCTAAAATCCAAAACACATAACCAATTTTGATGAAATTTAAAATCAGTAATTATGGAATCATTTTAACTAAAATAAATGTTCTCACGAAGGTGTATCCCTGTCAGCGGTGCCGCCAGGGGCCAAAATGTTCCTTAAAATGGAAATCTCTTTTAAAATAAAACAGATTAGTAATTTCACATGAATTTTTTAAAAAAATAATGTCTATAGCCGACAGGGATCATTCAAAGTATTGGAAAATTTGTTTAACTACTGTTTTTTTAACTTTTATTCAGAGTTTACCCCATCGGTTTAGGACCAAGATCGTCGCAATTGGACCAAATCTCTAAAATGAAAACTACATAACCAATTTTGATGAAATTTAAAATGGGTAACTATGGCATCTTTTTATGAAAGAAAAAAAAGATTATGGGCCCATTTGGGTGTTTTTTCTTAGGGGTCCCGTCAGTGAGGCCCAATAAGCCCCTTCAATTGACTATCGCTTTTAAAAGAAAACGGTCCCTTTTATTAACTTAAAATTCAAAACAATTGATGTCCGGAGCCTAAAGAGATTATTCGACTCATTATATTTACTGTTTTGCAGCATTAAGTAAGGGCCCCCCCCCCTCACGGTTTATAGTACCAAGAACGTCGCAATTGGACCAAATCTCTAGAATCTAAACCACACAACCAATTTTGTTGAAATTTAAAATGGGTATAAGTAAATAGGGCATTTATAAAAAAAATGGGCTCATGAGGGTGCGTTTTTGACAGGGGCACCGCCAGTACGCCCCGGTAAGATCCCACAAATGAAAAAAAAAAATCGTCTGATGAAATTGTGTATGCACAGCCATCCAAGTATTATATTTGACAATTTTTGGTGTTTTGTAGATNAGACCAAGAACGTCGGAATTCGGACCAAATCTCTAGAATCCAAACCACACAACCAATTTTGATGAAATTTAAAATGGGTATAGGTAAATAGGGCATTTATAAAATAATGGGCTCATGTGGGTGCGTTTTTGACAGGGGCACCGCCAGTACGCCCCGGTAAGGTCCCACAAATTTGATGAAATTGTGTATGCACAGCCACTCAAGTATTATATTTGACAATTTTTGGTGTTTTGTAGATTCTCTGCTTTTGGCGTCCCGGTAGGGCCCCAAATATGATAAACCATAAATTTTGTCTGATTTTGATAAACTTTGGTATGCGCAATCGTCCAAGTATTATAATTGACAACTTTTAATATTTTGTAGTAATTTTGGTTTTGGGGCCCCGGCAGGGGCCCACAAATGATAAAAACATAGAATTCGTCCGATTTTGATAAAATTTGGTATGCACAAACCACCCAAGTATTATATTTGACAATTCTTAGTCTTTTGTAGATTCTTTGCTTTTGGCGCCCCGGTGGGGCCCCAAATATGATAAAACATAAAGTTTGTCTAATTTTAATAAAATTTGGTATGCACAGTCAACCAAGCTTTGGAGCCCCGGTAGGGGCTCAAAAATAAAAAAACAAAAAAGTTGTCTGATTTTGATAAAATTTGGTAATTAGACATTTTTGGTATTTTCTAGAAACTTTCTAAAAAAAAAAAAAAATATTATCTCTAAAGATAATATATTTTTATATGCCTACAGCCGAAGGCTGCCAAATCTTTTTAAAATAATACGGTCACGAAAGACCAAAGTCCGCAGCCGAAGGCTGCAAAATCTTTTTAAAATAATACCATCGCTAAAGAGCAAAGTCCGCAGCCGAAGGCTGCAAAATCTTTCAAAATAATACTGTCACTAAAGAGCAAAGTCCACAGCCGAAGGCTGCAAAATCNTCACTAAAGAGCAAAGTCCGCAGCCGAAGGCTGCAAAATCTTTTTAAAATAATATTATCACTGAAGAGCGAATTCCACAGCCGAAGGCTGCAAAATCTTTTTAAAATAATGGTCAACATCAACAAAAAATAGAAATACAACTATAATATCACTAATAGACTTCAAACTTTAGAAGAGCAACATCTGCATTCGATGGAAGTCTGACAGAATGATTAAGGAAGAGAAAGTCTAGTACGGTTTTCCGTACCATTTATTTTATTGTATGGCAGATAGCAGCACATCGAATTTCATGTAACGTTCAAATTCAACATAAAAAGTATGCTTTTTGTTTGTTTTTTTTATATCACTGTCAATCCCAAAAATCCCGGGATTTGATGGTGAATCTCGGGATCAAAATTTCAGCAATTTTCTGGTGGAATCCCGGGATCGTAATCGCTAGTGATGGGTCATTTTGGGACATACTGTATGAGCATTTAACAAAACACTATTATAGCCACCCTGTATAACAATTTAAAATGCACTCAACTATCATATCTTAATTTTCGTCGTAGCGCATATTTTTTTTTCTCTCACTCTCAGCCCAAGTTTTTATTTTCTTCTAGGGGACACTTGAATGTGCAAAGGAAGGCAGTAGAGGAACAATTTTGGCATTCGAGCCAAGAATGTCATACACACAACCATATGAGAATACATTTCCATATATACTATATGAGCAGAGCTGTATTATATACTACTGCAAAGGCGGAAGCTTTTAGAAAGGGATGAGCGACGGTGGATGTAGAGGGGCAGAGATATATATTTTTATATTACAATCCCTATCTTTAATTGCCACACCAGATTTCTGTTGAATATTATTTATACTTTTTTACGTATCACTTCTTCCTAATGGGGTATCATCATATTTGTCGTGTGTACTTCTCCCATTCAGGGTGTAACATAATGCAATGACAATCTCTTAATTCCATACAGGGTGTAATCATACCCCATTAGGAGACTGAAACAAGAATATTGTTGTAGACTTAGGATTCGAGGATTTAGTTATCGTGAATTTAAAACGCGTTAACTAACTTTTGAAAAAAAAGAAAAAATAATAAAACTTAAAATAATTTATTAAGAAAAATAGAAATTACAATAAATTAAAAAAAAAAGAACGTAACACAAAAGTTCAATTACTTTTCGCCGACACCGAATTTAGAACGCCTGAAAATACACACGAATTAACCGTTCACTTATGATATCGCTTCCAAAATTAAACACGCTCCGTTTATCGCTCAAACAATACTGACTCCGTTTATCGCTCAAAGAATAATGACTCCACTCCTAGCCGTGCCCTTCATTCAAATCGTTCTAGAAGAATCTCGAATAAAGGATTTTCTAGTACGCAATCAAACTACGCGTTCTAAAAAAAAAAAAACTACGCGTTTATAAATAATTAAAACGTAAATCCCCATTCTAAACGTAAACAGAAGCAATGCTTTTGTAAGGAGAGAGAGCAATAAAATATGTCATATTTTCCCCCCTTCACCCCGACCATCCTCCCAGTCAACCTGAATGGCATAGTTAAATATTCCCCCCTTCACCCCGACTTCCCCCAAGGAGAAATAAAAAAAAAGAATACAGGATGTATATTACATATACAGGTTGATCATTTCAATATTTCACTCTATAGGCCTATTTACACTGCCTGAACATACACGAAGCATCGTGATCGTTGCTCGCCAGTTTTCGACGAGCACGAACACAAACGAGCATTCGCTTCGAACATGATCGGCTCGCGGTAACAACATTTCTTGTTGAAATTTCATCCATGACAGGAAAAGTTTTGAGAATTATTTTTTCGTTATTAAATGCGGTCCATGTTGCGTCTTCAGAGTGTTTTGGGCGCTTCAAGTCGTAATCTCTTTTTTTTCGACCTATTTCCGGCCTTTTTTTTTTTTTTTTTTTTTTTTTTTTTTTTGACATAAAAATTCCGACATTTATTGCTGTAAAAGATATGCATTTTGTAAGAAAATAATTAATTTTGAGATTCCAACGACCACTGAAAAGTTCTGAGTGTATTTAGCTAGGACGACCCCACTATCTTCGTCTCTGAAAACTAGACCCTATCCAAATTTTTTTCAAATAAATGCCACATATAGATAGTTAATTGTCAGAAATTATATGAAATGTGCAGCGAATGTTATTGGTAACAGACGACATTTTTCTTCTAATTTCACAGGCTCTGTTGCTTCGAGGGGTAGCATTCGGACATGATTTTATAGAGTGAAGTCCTTTGATATTTAGCATATGAACGAATTTTTCGCCATATCCCTAAAAAAGTTATTTACGAAAAATCAGACTGCTATAAATACACCTTTTCTCAAATCTACTTGGGGTTGGCGTTGATTCCTTAATTGCTATAAATTCACGTTTTCTCAAATCTACTTGGGGTTGGCGTTGATTCCTTAATTGCTATAAATTCACCTTTTCTCAAATCTACTTGGGGTTGGCGTTGATTCCTTAATTGCTATAAATTCACCTTTTCTCAATTCTACTTGGGGTTGGCGTTGATTCCTTAATTGCTATAAATTCACCTTTTCTCAAATCTACTTGGGGTTGGCGTTGATTCCTTAATTGCTATAATTTCACCTTTTCTCAATTCTACTTGTGATTGGCGTTGATTCCTTAATTGCTATAAATTCACCTTTTCCCAATTCTACTTGGGTTTGGCGTTGATTCCCTAATTGCTATAAATTCACCTTTTCTCAAATCTGCTTGGGGTTGGCGTTGATTCCCTAATTGCTATAAATTCACCTTTTCTCAAATCTACAGTTGATTCCTTAATTGCTATAAATTCACCTTTTCTCAAATCTACTTTCCTGTATACCCTTTTCTGGCATGGTAACCGTCTCTAGTTTCTCACAGAGTTCATGGAAACTGCATTTTGCTGATAACTTTTCCTTTTTTTTTTTTTTTTTTTTTTTTTTTTTTTTTTTTTTTTTTTTGCGTTAGGCTGGTTAGACGCTTTAAGGAGTAGCAGAAGCTATGTCCTTCGCCCCGATTTCTCAAAATTAAATAATTTTTTTCATACAGGTTGATCATTTTGAGGTACCTGAGCAAAGTGGTCACACCTTGTTCGTCATCAGCCAGGGAAATCTCGGAGGAGAAAGAACGCCTGAGACAGCTATAAAGAATGTGGCGCACAGTCAAAAACCGGTAGAGGCGATTTTTTAAATAGGTAACTATGAATCTGTGTTGTGGCCAATTCTCATCCTGGTCAATACAACCTCCTCAGAACGAGTATCTCCAATTTTGGTGGGCCAAGAACATATAGTTGGTTTTATGATCTTTAATTTTTTAGAGCCAATGAAATCCCAAGAGGACTGCCACATTTTTAAAACTATTTTGCCAAAAATTGGCCAAAAGCAAGTGGAGAAATTAAATTAAGATGCTAAGTGATCCCTGCAATCATCCGAGAGTTCAGACCAAGCCAAGTATATTTTAGAAATACATCTTTGGTTTGAAGCAGAGTTTTTTAAATTCCAAATTCTAACTCCAAACCTTCCGTATTTTCACGGACTTAAGAACCGTGCGGGACTAAGGATACGTGCAGAGTGCAGGATGAAAGAGCAACGAGTAACGAGGAAAGCGTCGAAAACAATGTTCTTTGAATTGGGGGGCGGAGAGTGGGAGCGTGCCCGATGAACGAGCAGTGCGTCGAGTCAAAGAGCAAAGCGGCGAAACCTCTCCCGTTGATTTCTCTGCTCTCACTCGCTCTTCACCCAAGACGTTTTGAAATTGATATATTTTTTTTAATTGAATAATTTTATTTAACTTGTCTTTGGCGAAAATGAATGTGGACCTACTAATTAGTGAGGTGTTCAAACGTAAACCTTAGTATTCGAAAGTCTCAATATTCACGCGGAAGTATTGCTTGGAACTTCACAGGATCCTCCCGTAGCTCGACAAATAAATGGTGAAATTCTCCGTGAGTACCACATTTTCAGTGGAGAGCTTTCCATCAACAACAAGGTGCTCATTGTCATTGTGACCATTAGCCGAATTTTATTTATTGGAATAAAGGATTATTCCAACTCACTTCGCATTTTATTTCGTGAATAATTTGGAAGCAAGATGGCGAAAATGGAGAATTGTGACCCAACTATTTCTAGATTCACAAATCGGCCATTTTGTTCTTCACTTTTATTCCAATTCTGATTGGCTGTTCGGATTCATGTTTTTTGTTTTGATATTTTACCTCTGTTTAGTTTTGATTCTAACCTCATTTCTGTCACATTGAGGGTTCTGAAACCGGGGAGGAGTGTCTGGCCAATTTTTGTTACCAATTTTAACCTAATTAGAGGTGTTAGGAGACGTTTTTACTACCATGACTGTATTTCGTATGTACAACCGTCCAAAATGGATCCATGATGGCCAATAAAGAAGATTATTTTTTTTAAAAAAAAAAAATCTAAATTTTTTGAGAAGCTGAGACCCTCTAGTGGCCAAATTGGTAAATAAAAAAAAGGAATAATCAGTTGTTGTTCACAATCTTGCTTCCAAATTCTTCACGAAATAAAATGAGATAGGAAACCTGAATAATCCTTTATTCAAATAAATAAAATTCGACTAGTGTTAACTAGTACAATACACTGAAACTGTCGGAGATAGAACGAACTCATCTTTGACTCTTTGCTCCCCCACTCTGGCAGTGGCAAGTCGTTGCTCTTTCGTCATTCATCGCTGCTATGCTTTCATCCTGCACTCTACACGTACCCTTAGATTCTCCCCACACAGGGGCGTACACAGGATTTTTTTTCGGGACGGGCTGGGTAAACCAAGTAGGTACCATAACAGCGTCGTGGTGTTGAACCCAACTAGTTTTACAAAGAGATAATGTAAACAAAGTGTAAATCGGGGGGGGGGGATAAACCTTTCCCAAAAAGTGTCTTCTGCGTGACATTGAAAAAGAAGCACAGGGTTAGTAAATGATATACACTCGCGTTTCACATTTGATGCCTTATCTCGAAAAAAATTTAAGGGGGGGAGGTATAGCCGGCCACCCACCCTTTTGTACGCCCCTGTCCCCACAGTAGCTACATTTAACGAAAACGAATAATTAAACATAACAGCAAAATTCGGCCCCTCGTGTTATAGATTGTTGGTTGGACAATATAACGGCTAGAACTTTATGCTTTGTACAAAATCATTGATTTTACTTTCTAAATATATCTATTTTCTCGCCGCTTTAGGACCCATTCAAAGAATGAGATTCACAGCCAACGATCATACCAAGTTGAATACACTAGTTCCCGTCACATCACTGAAGTTAAGCAACGTCGGGCGTGGTCAGTACTTGGATGGGTGACCGCTTGGGAACACCACGTATCGATGGCTTTTTCCGGCCCAACCCAGACTGGGTGAGGTCAATGTGGGTAGATGGTTTGCAAGTTTCCAGCGAATGGAGGGTAAAACCCCCGTCTTGAATGACCAATAGATGTTAAAGAGTCGTTAAGCCAAATTAAAAAGAAAAATAAAGTTCTTAGGATAAAAACTATTGTAAAAAAATATGTATTAATTTAAATAAAATAGATCTAAATATATTTTCTCACCGTTTTAGGACCCATTCAAAGAACGGGATTCAACTTTGAGAATGCAATATACGTTTTGTAAAAAAAAAATATTCCGATTTTTCCCCCCCATACGCTCCGTGCTCCGTCCCATTTCTTTCAACTTATTATAAAGGTAAATAAAAATATTTTAACTTGGCGCTCAACTCGGTGTGAAAATTGAGTTTCACACTACATAATATGAGTAATTATAGGTAGGTTAGGTACCCACACTTTATGAAATGTACAAGGTAGGTTAGGTACTCACACTTTATGAAATGTACTCCTAGTGTGATAACACGATTTCAAATTCACACGAACAGCGAGGTTGTCAGCGGTGGTTGTGTGAATATTAATAGTGTGAATATTAATATATTAATAAATGAGTGGTTCTCTTGTGAATTTTAAAACTTGAGTGGTGTTCGTGTGAATTTTAATCTTTGAGTGGTGATTGTGTGAATTTTAATACCTGTGTGGCGTTCGTGTGAATTTTAATACTTGAGCGATGGTCGTGTGAATTTTAGTACTTGACTGATGGTCGTGTGAAAATTTTTGTAATTGAATGGTATTCGTGTGAATTATACTACCTGAACCCTTTAAGTTCAAATTTCAATACCTGAGCACTGGTCGTGTGAAGTTTAATAGTTTAGTGGTGGTCGTGTGAATTTTAATATTTCAGTGGTGATTGTGTGAATTTTAATACTTGAGCGATGGTCGTGTGAATTTTAGTACTTGAATGGTATATTCGTGTGAATTATACCTGAACGCTTTACGTGCGAATTTTAATATCTACTTGAGCATTGATCGTGTGAATTTAATGGCTTGAGTGGTGGTCGTGTGAAGTTTAATACTTTAGCGGTGGTCGTGTATTTAAAAATAACAAACCATAAAAAGCATAAATTGACTTCCAGATTGGCATTTAGGCGGTACCTATAAATTTGACCAGCGTCATTTAATCGCTCTGAAGGACAAGAAGATCAGGTGTGAAAAGGACCGTGAGCGGGTAAACAACTATATAGTATTTGCATATGCGAGTATACACACCCAAACATAAGATAAGGACCGTGCGCGGGTAAACAATTATGTAGTATTTTCATATGCGAGTATACACACCCAAACATAAGAAAAGGACCGTGCACGGGTAAACAACTATGTAGTATTTTCATATGCAAGTATACACACCCAGACATAAGAATCGTAGCATAACATCTCTTACTTTATAATAAGAAGACGAGTAAAGGATGGTCTCTGAGGAGAGGGTTGTACTTTCAGGCAGTTCTAGTTAAAATAGTCATGACGCAAAGGCATTCCCCGAGGATTCATTATAATATTTTTTAATTAAATGAACCACTTTTATTGCAAAATGTTCTCAGCAAATACTGGGTGGGATATTGTACGTTAAATAGAAGAGCCAAATATCTTTTAGATATACAAATGAAGTTTATTCTGATCGAAGATTCATAATA
>CM022878.1:104672-117314 GCA_012654025.1 Pachypsylla venusta | reverse complement strand
AGATACTGCAAATATTTGTATTCAAAATAAACATACGGCAAATATTTCTATTTAAAATAATGATACTGCAAATATTTGTATTCAAAATAGACATACGGCAAATATTTGTATTCAAAATAAACATACGGCCAATATTTCTATTTAAAATAATGATACTGCAAATATTTGTATTCAAAATAGACATACGGCAAATATTTGTATTCAAAATAAACATACGGCCAATATTTGTATTTAAACTAATGATACTGCAAATATTTGTATTCAAAATAAACATACGGCAAATATTTGTATTTAGATGTGAACTCACACAGGGAACATTTCCAGATGTATACATCTTCCTCTTTAAATCTATCGACTCTTCTTTGTTCAGCTTTGGTTATAGATTTACTTTGCACTTCATTCGTTTTTTCCAAAATAAGCTTCCTCCATAGTTCTCTGTTGCTGGCCAATTCTCTCCAATTTATGTCGCCTATGTTTGATTCCATTACGTCGGATTTGATCAGGTCGATCCAAGGTTCAGTAGTTTAAGCGTGAAAGCGTAACATACATACAGACAGAAGACAGACAGACAGAGTTACTTTCGCATTTATAATATTAGTATGGATGATGATGTCTGTGGTGGAATCGACCAATCGACTCCAGTTTAGATAAATCAATATTTTAATCAAGGATATTATTTTTTGTGTTTGCTGTGGAACACATTTGTATAAAACTTTATATCATAAGATAATAACTGCATTATTCCATTCATAAGAATTAGGATATCAACAACACAAATACAGGGTGCCCTCTAAACAAGTGTACCTGCTCAATTAGGATATCAACAACACAAATACAGGGTGCCCACTAAACAAGTGTGCCTGCTCAATTAGGATATCAACAACACAACTACACGGTTCCAACTAAACAAATGTGCCTGCTCAATTAGGATATCAACAACACAAATACAGGGTGCCCACTAAACAAGTATGCCTGCTCAATTAGGATATCAACAACACAAATACAGGGTGCCCACACCACTAAACAATTGTGCCCGCTCAATTAGGATATCAACAACACAAATACAGGGTGCCCACTAAACAAGTGTGCCTGCTCTACATATTGTCTCCCATCGGAGTAGGAACCACAAACAACAACAATATCAACTACACCTGAGTGCTATACTTTGTAACTAATCATTTTCTTGCAGCTCCACGATGGCTAAACCTAGAGACTTCAAATTTGGTACACAGATTCCTTTTAGTATGTAGGTGCGTAATATTACCGCCAAAAATTACGCTTTTTAGCGGTTTTTCTATGCATTTTTATGGACAAACTAAGGGAAAAAACAAAGAATTACCGAGAATGACCCCCCCCCCAAAAAAAAACAATATATAAAGGACCTCAAAAAAATAAATTTTTTCTGATTTTTCCCCCGATTTATGAGCCAGTTCTTACAAAGAAAATTCGAAATTGAGTTCTTTTCAATGAAATTCGATAGAAAGGTGTTCCAAAGTACACCAAAAATTCAAACTTGAGAAGCTTTAAGGAGCATCTACACTAAACATTAAATGTATCACTGCCAAGTGATTTTAATAACACCCGTCAGTGTTTTCTCCGAGCTCAGCAAACAATATTTCATATCAAATAACCGTGAAGATCACGGTACGGCGTCGGAGAACACTGACACTTTCACTCTGTACAGTGTACGCATCCTTTGATATCGCAATCTCAAAATTTTTTGTTGAATTTCGTAACCGTAGCGAAACATCGGCAAAACGGCTAGTGAAATTATATACTTTCAAAAGTGACCTAATATTGGGCGCGAACGACCTGTAAAACACAGCGGTTAAAGCGCCTAATTGGGAAAAAAAAGTGACCTACTTAAATTACTTCACAATCATTTTCTTATTAAACAAATTGAAGAAAACAGCATTACTAAACCAAATAATGTNTGACAATTATTAAAGGTCTCATTAAAATAAGTATCATAAATTGATTACTACAAGCTTTTTGCTAAAACGCGGGTACTTTGTACCCCCTCCGCCCCCTTGGCAATGCTAGGGTTAAAGAGACTACAAATTACATAGGTACCTAATGCAGAGACACTACTGGAGTTCCGCATATAAAACAATTGAAGGAAATTTTCAACGCCTGGCATAAAAAAATAATACTCTAACAGTACCCACCCAGAGAGAGAAAAAAACAATAAAAAACAAAACACGCTTTCGACGTCGGTCAAGGTCGTCAGAATTGCAAATGTAGAAGGTGTTCATTAGAAATATTGTTCCAACCCCTCCCCCACCCAAACACACCGTACTATTTCACTTTCTCNAAAAAAAAAAAAAAAAAAAGGTCTAATTAAAATAAGTATCATAAATTGATTACTATATATAAGCATTTTGCCAAAACGCGGGTACTTTGTACCCCGCCCTTGGCAATGCTAGGGTAAATATTTATAATAGGTTTAAATATGGAGGAACAATTTATAGAAGAAGTACGAAAATATAAAGTCGTTCCTCTGAAGAAATTGGTTCTCTAAAATTTGAGTTTTGCTTCTTTAACACCTGTCATCGTCATTGCTGATTTCGAGCCACAGGCCACAGAACATGATAGTCACCAAATTCGGGTCTACGTTCGTTTATTGGATGAACCCTGTACTCTTTGGATTCATATTTTAGCACAAGCAAGGGCGTAGCCAGGGGGGCCTAGGGGGGGGGGACGTTTTGAATGAGATAGCATTCAGCAACACATTAGCGTTTTGATTGACTTTTTGAACCGAATCCTGATGCTCCGGGTGCTCTTTCCTAAATATGAAAGACGTGTACAATGGAATGTATAAAAATAGGACCCTTCTCCCCTAGACGAACACATAAAGCTACCCCCCCTACATTAGGCGACGCGGTCGCTCGTCGACTGGCAATCAAATTACCGGCGACCATATCGCTCGATTATCGCCCAATTTATGGGGCCATTTCAATCAGATTGCCAGCAATCTCGAGGTCCGCGCCTGCGCACTACGGTCTCAGTCCACGGTTCCTGCTGTCATCCCCTAGTTGCTGTTGTCAGGCAGCACGTGTGTTTTATCTATTGCGTTGTGTTATTGCTTGATTGAAACGAGATTGCTTGCTTAATTGCTATGACAGCAAAAAGACACCTTTCGACCGGCGATGTAATTGCCGGCAATCAGATTGCTGGTCAATGAGCGACCGCGTCGCACAATGTATGGGTATAGCTTAATCTTTATATATAAATCAGAAATTTGTGTGTATGTACCTATGAGGGGTTGTCTGTTACAATACCACAGCCCAAACGGTAGCAGATAGCGAAAAATTGACGGGAATGGACACCCCCAAAATCATGATCTACGATCCCAGGAAAANATACTCTCCTGTATTGTAGGTCTTATTTTCATACAACTGGTTACCATCGAACACCAGACCCCACGAGAGAGGGGAGGGGAAAATGGGGGGAATCACCCCCGGCCCGGGATTTCCTAAGAGGCCCGGTGAGAAATTTATCATAATTAAATTTTTCAAACTTTTTTTCTGAATAATAAATAAATCAACTTAAAAAGTTTTGAAAAATGTTCAAACACACAAAATGAGAAGTTTAGCGATAGTAAACTAATATGGGACAATGGCTATTGCAGGACACTGATTTTAAAATATAGTGCGACCTTTCAGCTTGTACAGCAATCATAAATATTGGTATATTTCGTAAACATTAACATCTGAGAACAATNACAGGTAAAATAAAATTTAGAAAATACTAAAAAGTAAGAATGCAAGTGCATCTAAGGCGCCTGGTGAAAAATGATTTTTAAAGGTTGCGATATACAGGGTGGACACAAACCAATACCCTCCCCCCCCCCCTCCCCNATTCCCCCCCCCCCCCCCAATTTTCATTGTCACTGGAAAACAAAGATAGCAACATAAGGAACGTAGCGAAGCACGGGCGAAGCAGCTAGTATGCTATATAGAACATCCGGAGCCAAACCCACGTCTTTCTCACACTTAAGAGAAAGGATGAAACATTATCAAAATAGCATTGCCCTCCAGACACACACAAACATAATAGTCCACAGGGCGCCTGGATTATTATTTAAAATGATGATGATAAGTTAGGTTACATTTACTGGTCGAACAGGTTAAAGTTTATTCTTCACTTATTTACACAAGATAATTAAGGATACTTTAGAGGTTTATTAACTAGCTGTTTTCCGGTGCTTTCCTACGGTTATACAATTGAACAACAATTTCGAGATTGCGAAATTAAATCTTCTCAATTTTAGATTTTTGGTGGTAGCGACCCCAGAGTGAACACCGCTCCTATTTAGTAAATTCAATATTTTACTCAAAGATATTACTTTTTCCACTGCGGAACACCTTCGTACAAAATTTCAGCTTTCTCATCCCGTAGTGATACTTCTTAACTATGGGTTTTTGGTGGAACCGACCCCCAGAGTGAGCACCGCCCCTAGTTAAAAAATTAAATATTTTATTCAAGGATATGATTTTTTGCACTTCGGAACACCTTTGTATCAAATTTCAGCTTTCTCGCCCATCCCGAAATGGTGCTTCTCAATTCCGATTTTTTGGTGATGAGAACCGTCCATAAATCGGGGAGAAACCGGAAATTTTGAAATTTTATATTTTTTTATAGGGTCCTTATATACTATTTTGGGGGGGTCTATTCTCGGTCATTTTTCTTTATCTCTTTTAGTTTGCCCAGAAAATAATTGCAAATAGACCCGCTAAATAGCGTCATTTTTGGCAGTAACTTGCTCCCACTTGAACTTTAATTTTTTTCCTTTCTTATTACGCACCTACATACTAAAAGGGACCTCCTGTGTGCCAAGTTTCAAGTCTCTACGTTTAGCCATCATGGAGCTACGTTGATTATCAGTCAGTCAGTATACCAACTGGGCTTTGCGTTTTATAAGTATAGATTAATGTTTTTACAAAGGGGTTGGTAATGTTAACTTTATATTTGGCATAAAGGGTAGGTTGCTAGGTTAGCACAACTTTTTCGGTATAACTTAATAGGTCTAATCACCATAGTGACAGCAACAAAGGTAAAGGTTAACTGATTTAATTCATATAATTAATTTGGTGTTTGGTTTTAATGGGGTTTTGGCGCATGTGCAGTAGGAGGAAAAGGAAAGAAGGCAGGAGTTTCCTAAAGTGCGGTCACAATCAATATTCTAAAAAAATTTTTGGTGACGAGATTTCAATAGTACTCAGACTATAATCGCCAGACCGATGTCATGCGCGGATATAAGGTGGGGTCCGGGGGCACGTGCCCCCCCCCCCCAGTNCCCCCCCCCCACCAGTTTTTTTCTCAAATTTCATTATACCTAATCACGTAAAAAAAATAAAAATATCAAATGAATGGTGATCGGCTGTATCTTTTAGCCGATTGAGTGGGGACACGGGCCCCTCAATAATTTCCAATCCTGAGACTAAATAGAAATACGTTAATTAAAAATTGTCAAAAATTCTGTCATGGGTCCTACACCGAGGAGATGTGTTGAGGCAAATTTTTCTTAAAAAAAAAAAAAAAAAAAACGCCCAACATGGATCCATGTTGGACGATTGTACATGTACATATGCAATAGAGACATGGCCATTTCCTAAACTCTCTAAATGGGATAAAATTGGTTAAAAATTTTTTTGAATTGCCTCAACACATCTCCCCTCTCTTAAACCCGTTATTGTGAGAGTGTATATAGATAGAATGGGAGAGAGGGAGAGAAACTGCAGTCGAAAGATCTCAAGGTCAACGTTCAACTAGGTCCTTTGATATTTCCTAGAATGTATGTTGCGTGTTGTAGCCATGAAAAGTATTTGTGATAAGCTCTACAGCTTTTAACAAATTAGGTATCGTACCTCGATAAACATTGCATTAAAAAGTCCTACCCAGGACTCGAACCCGCTCTCTAGGTTACGAGTCCCTCCCCCCCTGCAAATTTTCTATTACTAGGTGTGTCCGTACCCCCCCCCCCAAAAAAAACAATAGGGCTATATCCGCGCATGGCCGGTAAGTATAAGATATTCCTTTTTTTATAAAAATAATATTCTATTATATTTATTTTATTGAAACACCTTGTATAACATACATGCATTAGTATTTTTAATTTCTAGAGGGGTATAATTAAAATTTAATTGCTGTATACCAAATAATGGAATAATTATGCTGAGGAGTGAGACGCAGAGAGCCCGAGGCCTTGTGTAGGGAGTTTGGGCAGGCCGGGAGGGGGGGAGGAATAAAAATTGAAAGGGTAATATGCAATTTACAAGCGACAACAAAGTGGGTCATTTTTTTAAACGAAAATACCTCTACCCATGTGACATATGTGTTCTATATTTTACTGTCTTAAAAAATTACCCCCCCCCCCCACACACACACACCAAAAAAAATGATTTTTTACGTTTCAAGGTAGATATAGGAAGATGGGGGAATCGTGCGCAGCGGGTAATGGTGCGCACCTGTATATCTCGGATCTGTCAACACTGAGATGGAACACGACCACTGTAACAGTCTCCCCCTAGTGAGAGTTAGTGATACTACTTTATCAGAAGTTTGTTTTTGTTTTGATCTGTGAGCACTCGACGATTGTTTCAAATTCATGTATCCATACTTCCATACTAATATATAAATGCGAAAGTAACTCTATCTGTATGTATGTGTGTATGTATGTATGTTACGATTTCACGCTTAAACTACTGAACCGATTTTGATGAAATTTGATACGGAGATAGACTAAACTTTAGGAAAGGACATAAGCTACTTTATCGCGAAAAAAGGGGTTGAAACTATAAATGGCCATGCCTATAAGGCGCCAAGCGAAGGGCGTATCTTGCTAGTTTCTTATAATTTTTGATGTTCAGAAAATAAGACGGTAAGTGATTGTGATACTTTCGTTAATTTTTTAATTGTTTATGTATAAAAAACGTTGAATTATTGTGCGTAAACAGTGATCAGTGCTGTGTTGTTTTCAAATGTTTTGTAATTTTGATGGTTGTAATTTTTCAATTTAATTAAGAAGACCTTGAATATTGACCCCTGCGCACCATTATCACACGACGGTTGGGGAATCGTGCTAATTTGGCTTTTTTTGGAAAAACAAAAAAAAAAAAAAAAAAAAAAAAAAAATTGTGCAATATAATCAATCTCCGGCCTTGTTCATTAGTTAGCCAACAATATTTGAGTTTCATTTCTACAGTTTTCAACTTTCTAAGTCTAACAGTAAGGATTCTACAACATTTCTCGCACTTCCGTATTAAATTTCTTATTTCTTTCCATTATAGCAATCTATGAAAATGAAAATGGCTGTCAATAAAAAATCTTATTAACTTTTGTTCCCCCTCTCATCGCTTTTCCTTATTATCATTATTTTTGTTCTCCCTTAATCACCTGATTGAGGAAGCATTGTTATGACTTTTTCTTCTTCTTTTCGAACGGGTATGACACCGGGGAGAACCGTAGGTTCCCATAGTTGTGGTATTTTTGTCGCGTGAGGCGTGACACATCGCGGGAAAAATCCCACCAACCATATTTTTATTTTTTCCACTTCTCTTTTGTTTTGTTTTTAACTTTTTATGTTTACTTGTTAGCTTTATTGACATATTTTAAACCCCCTCGACAGGTTAGAAACGTTTTTACGGCCATGCCTTTATTGCGTGAGCAAAATTTTTTTCACCAAATGGGAAAAATATTTTGAACGTGGGATTTTTCCCTTGTTTGAGGGCCCTACTGTTCTCCCCTAAGTCGGACCCTTTTCGAACAGCTATATCTGTTACTGGACGTTGGCTATCATATTGACTATTTTCTTCCACCCCTTCTTCTTCTTTAATTATAACTTTTTCCAATTCTATATTTGGGGGTTGGCGATATTTTCCTTATTTACACCTTACTCTAACTTTCTGTTCAACGCATATTCTTTTTAGCTGTACCCTTTCCTGACAAGGTAGCCCATGTATCTGACCCAAGGTTTGGCAAGGTAGCCACCTCTCAGTGGCTACATTGCTCCCTTGGGTGGCTATTAGGGATAGCACGATATATCGCAAATCGATATATATCGATATATTTTCTTCCGATGTATCGATACATTATATCGATATATTTTTCACGCTATATCGTTTAATATGTAAACTAATTTAGGCATTTTTCAATGTTTTTAATATAGCGATAAAATTTGAAGTTATCCATTTTTTTTTTTNTTTTTTTTTTTTTTTTTTTTTTTTTTTTTTTTTTTTTTTTTTTTTTTTTTACTGGAAGTTTTTCATTTTAGGGGAAATCCTACTTGTCCCTTTGAAACTGGAAATTAGGGGAGGGTCAGGTTAGGAAAGTACAGAGAGGGGACGACATTTCTACCAATTCACTTTGTACAATTCTAATTTCTAATAAACCGATATATATCGTCGATATATTTCTCATATATCGATATATTTGTGTATCGACATATTTGAAAATCAATAAATCGAAAACTCGATACATTGATATATTTTTTGAACGATATGCTATCACTAGTGGCTATAATGCTACATAGGCCATTTCCTCATGTCGCAATGTCAACAAGTTCTTCGTTGTATCTGTTGTACCTTTTCCTGAAATTCTGCGGCCAAAACGTTATTTTTCCGCCTCTTCCTCCTTGGACCATTATTTTCCCTGTAAATCGAGGTTTAGAATATTTTGGAGGCGCAGAAGAACTATCCATTGTTTTACAAAATCTACGATTCAACTATTTTTAAGGTAAACATTTACGATGTTTGTTTTTTAGATGTGTTGAAGAAATCAAAAAAGAAGATAGATAAGACAATAAAGTGACAAAATATTATTTACAAGTAAAAAAAACATTACTGGAAGCATTATTGTTTGAAGAAATTTAGACAAACAAATGAAGTGACAAAATTTTATTTACAAGTAAAAAAAACATTACACGAAGCATTATTGTTTGAAGCATTATTTGAAGAAATCAAGAGTGCCAGAAGATAGACAAACAAATGAAGTGACAAAATATTATTTACAAGTAAAAAAAGCATTACAGGAAGCATTATTGTTTGAAGCATTATTTGAAGAAATCAAGAGTGCCAGAAGATGGACAAACAAATGAAGTGACAAAATATAATTTACAAGTAAAAAAAACATTGCAGGAAGCATTATTGTTTGAAGCATTATTTGAAGAAATCAAGAGTGAGCGAAGATAGACAAACAAATGAAGTGACAAAATATTATTTACAAGTAAAAAAACATTGCAGGAAGCATTATTTGAAGAAATCAAGAGTGCCAGAAGATAGACAACCAAATGAAGTGACAAAATATTATTTACAAGTAAAAAAACATTACAAGAAGCATTATTGTTTGAAGCATTATTTGAAGAAATCAAGAGTGCCAGAAGATAGACGACCAAATGAAGTGACAAAATATTATTTACAAGTAAAAAAACATTACAAGAAGCATTATTGTTTGAAGCATTATTTGAAGAAATCAAGAGTGCCACAAAATATTATTTACAAGTAAAAAAACATTGCAGGAAGCATTATTGTTTGAAGCATTATTTGAAGAAATCAAGAGTGAGCCAGAAGATAGACAATCAAATTAAGTGACAAAATATTATTTACAAGTAAAAAAACATTACAGGAAGCATTATTGTTTGAAGCATTATTTGAAGAAATCGAGAGTGCCAGAAAATAGACACCCAAATGAAGTGTCAAAATATTATTTACAAGTAAAAAAAACATTACAGGAAGCATTATTGTTTGAAGAAATCAAGAGTGCCAGAAGATAGACAATCAAATAAAGTGACAAAATATTATTTACAAGTAAAAAAACATTACAGGAAGCATTATTGTTTGAAGAAATCAAGAGTGCCAGAAGATAGGCAAACAAATGAAGTGACAAAAAATTATTTACAAGTAAAAAAACATTACAGGAAGCAATCTCTAGAATACTCTAGCGCAGTGGTTCCTAAAGATTTTGGTACCGCGCCCTCTTTTCTTGAAATGAAAACCTTCCACGCCCCCTCCCCTTTACATTAAAAATTGGGTTTGAGTGTTGCTGAATACTATCTCGTTCAAATTGCTGAATGCTATCTCATTCGAAACGCTAATGTGTTGCTGTATGCTATCTCATCAAACTTTCTAAACATCCTGTTCAATCTCGCGGTCTCGCGCCCCCCTAGGTTTGCTTTACCCCCCCCCCCTTTGGGAACCACTGCTCTAGGCCATGGATTACGGGTCATGTGTCCAAAATGTAGCAATTTTTGACTTTTATTGTTGACTTCACCCCGACCCCCCTCCTACAAGACTCGAGTAATTCCGTAGAAGGAGAAATAAAAAATAGAAAGGAGAAGCGTCGCGGTCTAATAGAGGATGTTTACATAATATTCCATATACAGATTGTTCACTTCAGTATTCTTAAAGACATAGGCATCCAAAATAGATCTCTACATTATTGATTAAAACGGTTCCTTATAGGTATAAAAACGAAGGGTTTTTACAAGTGGAATAAAAGAGATTACATATTTTTTTTAGAGATATTAAAATATTCCTACTTATGTCTTATTTTAAATGAAAATTGAATGAAACCTTTAATGCAAGCCGTCTGCAAGATATACAGTGATGGATTTAGGCCTAGGCCCGTGAGGCCCAGGCCTAGGGCGGCAAAATTTTTGAAATGCCAAAATTTTAGAGGCTAAAAAAAGTCAAGACAATCAATTTTAAAAATTGGTTCTTGCCAACAATCTAGTCAGCAAGTATCCTGAAGATTTGGAAGAGACGTTCGGCAATGAATGTAGTCATTTACATTGTCAACTCAAAGATTCATTAGCATATACGGAAGATGTACGCTCTGCACAATATATTGCATTCACGTAGTCTCCGAGACGTATATCCTAATGTGGACATTGCTCTCCGTATTTTTTTGAGTATTCCGGCTATAAATTGTTCAGGAGAAAGATCTTTTTCCACTCTAAAAAGGGTAAAAACCTATTTACGCGCAAGCATGGGCCAAGATAGACTTAATTCTCTTGCGTTACTGTCTATTGAAGCTCAACTAGTCCAAGAAATTAATTATGACGATATAATCGACGTTTTTGCGCGGACCAAACGCAAGAGCATTAAGTCTATCTTGTAAAAAACCAGGAAAAAGAAATTTTCAAATTAATTAATATTAAGAAAAATATTTATTATTTATCGGTCTAAAGTTTATAACTTATTTATTTGTAATGTTTATTAGTTATATTTCAAAAATAACTTTTTAAATTAAAAATATTGGGTCAAAATTTATTTTTTAAAAGGGCGGCACATCGAAAAGGGGCCTAGGGCGGCAGCAAGCCTAAATTCGTCGCTGAAGATATAAAAGAAAACGTAAAATATTGTTTACTCTTTTGTAAAATTTGTTTTTTTCTACTTAGACCCCTTCTGAAATAAGGTGGCGACGCGTTGCCTAATTCATAAACTCAAAACCAAATTGCCGACTATCCCATCGTCACTTTCCCTACTTGTGGGCAATATTATTTGTATCCGAGTTTACAAAAATATTAACCAGATAAACAACACACAAGCATCCGGACAATTTTTGGACAATCCTAAAGATTTATTACCGAAAAAAATAAACCAAAACATTAAGACAGGCCTTTGACTACTTCAAAAGCTATGAACATTTTCATATATTCCATTTTCTTTACGGCTTCTAAAGGCTTATTGGATATATTAGCAGAGGAACAACCCAAGGGAGAAAAGGTTTCAGTTTCAGTAAGGGAGACTGTGTATATGTGTTGGAGGGAGGAGGAGGGGCGGATGTCAAATCGGAAAAACATAAAAAGAAAAGAAAATAAACGTAAAATTGAGTCATAAATGTGTTTAGGGGGGGGGGGTATATGCATATAATGACCATCACTATATGACAGTAGCCATACACGGACGAAGATCTTGTCGAGTAGGGTTTGGATATCGAATATAAATATCGATCGAAAGAATCCGAAGATCTTGTCGACTTAGGGTTTGGATATCGAATATAAATATCGATCGAAAGAATACAAAGATATTGTCGACTTGGGGTTTGGATATCGAATATAAATATCGATCGAAAGAATCTAATTGAAGGTCTAGTTTCAAATTTATAATTTTAAAAACAAATGAAGTTCTAGTTTCAAATCCATGATTTTGAAAACAATTGAAGTTCTAGTTGCAAATCCATGATTTTCCTTTTTTTGTCTTATTTTTTTTTTTTACCAGCATAACTCTCTGTACAAACAGGTACCGTCCCATTCTCCCGCTCCATCAAGTCATTCTGCTTTTGTTATACATTCCACCCGATATACAAAATAATATAAGGAAAACGAAAATGAAAATATTCGCCTTACTTATTTCCTATTTTTATCCTGGCATTTCTTTCTTCTTCCAAATGTCTCTTATCTTCTCACTCAATATTGTACGTCACAGTAACTCCTCCGCTATTCCACATAATAATCAAAATATAGTGTATATGAAATTCAAATATTATTATTATCTACACTGAGTTGGGTTCAAATCATTTGGAAAATCAAGCAATGATTTGCTGTCACTCGATTAACCTGAAGAATAAGTATACTATATCATCCGCATCAGGGGCGTACACAAGGGGGGGGCTGGCCGGCTATAGCCCCCCCCCCCCCCC
>CM022878.1:12062-22220 GCA_012654025.1 Pachypsylla venusta | reverse complement strand
AATGTAATATATAAGCGTCAAGATGAACGTTTTATTTATGAAGACACTAGTTTCGAATCATTCGATTCATCACCAGTCTAATCGAGTCTAAAGATGTCAACATCCATCCTTAGACTGACGACGATTACGACGAGTCTAATGATTCGAAGCTAGTTTCTTCATTAAATTAAAATAAATAGTGTTTTTGGTGTGTTTTGTTTTAATTTATTTAAAAGTTAATATTTCTTTCGGGGTCCTTTGAAAACACACTCAAAAAGAGACCATATTTTTTTTTTTATTATATCATCTCTAGATTTTTTTTTCTTTTAACTTCCCCCAAACCAGAGAGGTTAGGAAACGTTTTGATCGGCCCTGCCTCGATGATGAAATACTAGTTGCTCCCGTAAAAACTTGTCCTCATTCGGGCCTTGTGTCGCGTCCCTTTGGTGATAACTTGGAGGAAAGAAATATAATAAGCTGAGGTATGACTCCGGGGAGAACCGTAGTTGTGGGATTTTGGGGATTTTTGTCGCGTGCGGCGTGACACATCGCAGGAAAAATCCCACCAACCATATTTTTATTTATATATAGATGATTCACAATATCGATTCAGAGTTTAATTAATTAAATTAGAAATTAAAATGAGAAAATTAAAGCTAAAATTAAAATTGGAAAATTAAAAGCCAAAAATTAAAACATTCAAATTAAAACTAATAACTTAACTTGGTGAGCTTTCAACAGTACTCAGACTGTCATATTTTTATTCTTTCCACTTCTCCTTTGTTTTGTTTTTAACTTTTTATGTTTACTTGTTAGCTTTATTGACATATTTTAAACCCCCTCGACAGGTTAGGAAACGTTTTTACGGCCATGCCTTTATTGCTTGAGCAATTTTTTTTCTTCTTCTCCAAACGGGAAAAATATTTTGAAAACGGGAAAAATATTTTGAACGTGGGATTTTTCCCTTGTTTGAGGACCCTACGGTTCACCCCTAAGATTCTTACTGGTTCGGACCCGTAAGCTGAAAGTAATTACTCTGGGCAGTGATTAAGGGTTGGAAATTATGTTTCCTAAACATTAACAATTGGAACCGACTAAGAAGGAAGAGTGTCTGGCAACAAAAAATTGTTTTCGGGCCTTGTGCCTTGTGTCGCGTCCAAAGACTCCAAAGTTGTCTGGTTGTTAATAATTTAATTAGGTATTGGAAATTTAGAATATTTAAATTCTAAAAATTTTAATTTCAACGTGGATGTTGCTGGATTTTCCATCGTACCAGTAAGAATCTTAAATTTTATTAATTTTACAGTAAATTGTTTTAAAAGTGATTTAATATAAACCAGGGATGATAGTTTTGTTATGTTTGTGTTAAGGTAAGAAATTTGTGACTGTGGTAACTTCATTGGGTGAAACGTTTTACTTTAAGCACTGCTCTAGTCTCGTAAGATTAGAGTTGGCAATTTTTTCCTTTCTCATCAACTACGATAGCAAACTTTTCCTCATAACTATACGAAATGGAAGATATTTGAATAAAATATTATGTTAATTTTTTGCGTGTTGTGATAACGATATGCCGGTAACGTAACAACAAAACGATATAGCAGTCAACAGTTTCACGTTGAATACGCCAGTTGGCGTAGTAGTAAGACGCTCTGACTGAGTAAACAGTAGAGCATGGGTTTATAACCATCCCACCCATAGAATTTTATCCTCATGCATTTGAGATATTTACCACTATGTTGTAAAGATAGGATCCTGGATTATCATCATCTAGTCCGGCGTCTTCAGAGTGGCATAATATGCTACCCAACCCTTCCATCATCAGCAATTATAGTAGTTGAGCGCTCGCCTGGTGAAAAGGAAAATTAGTTCTATCCCCAGCCGAGGCGCCATTCTTTTCTCATTCATTTGAGTATTTGACCACATTAGCTTTTAGGGGTATTTAGAAGAAAATGCCTTGAGTATTAACTAGTAGTAACCCAACAGTGGAGTAATTTTTTTATACCTTCGAAGCTATATGAAATTTTGACCCGACAAAAATCTAATAGGATGATGATGCTTTTTGTGAACGGCGCACAAAAATTCTCGTCATCACATTCGTTTCCATGCATCAGGTCGACTTGGAACTGTGACGCATACCGTCACAGTTCCAGCCAAAAACTTTTCAATGAACCAATATCACAACCTATTTATGCCGTTTTTCCTAGAAAAAAGGAGANTAGTAAGACGCTCTGACTGAGTAAACAGTAGAGCATGGGTTCATAACCATCCCACCCATGGAATTTTATTCTCATGCATTTAAGATATTTACCACTATGTTCTAAACATAGGGTCCTGGATTATCATCATCTAGTCCGGCGTCTTCAGAGTGGCATAATATGCTACCCAACCCTTCCATCATCAGCAATTATAGTAGTTGAGCGCTCGCCTGGTGAAAAGGAAAATTAGTTCTATCCCCAGCCGAGGCGCCATTCTTTTCTCATTCATTTGAGTATTTGACCACATTAGCTTTTAGGGGTATTTAGAAGAAAATGCATTGAGTATTAACTAGTAGTAACCCAACAATGGAATAATTTTTTTATACCTTCGAAGCTATATGAAATTTTGACCCGACAAAAATCTAATAGGATGATGATGCTTTTTGTGGACGTCGCACAAAAATTCTCGTCATCACATTCGTTTCCATGCATCAGTTCGACTTGAAACTGTGACGCATACCGTTACAGTTCCAGCCAAAAACTTTTCAATGAACCAATATCACAACCTATTTATGCCGTTTTTCCTAGAAAAAAGGACAGCAGTTGACATTAAGAGAAATACCTGTACAACAAGAGAGCGATATGATTGTAGAATTAACAAAGAAGGTTTACTGTATTTGTCTCATTTATTTTCAGATATTTTTCAACATAAAATGTCATCACTATTTGAAAAACTATTTCCAATAAAGAAAAAGGACAGATTCGTTCTATTATATGAAAGTTTTTTAAAATCTAAAAGAAGGTATCGATATCGACAAAATAATGAGAGTGACGAAACTTATATAAAAGCAACATCATCTCTTATAGACAAAAGTAAATTTCTTTATGACATACCAGATTTTATGATATTTCCAAACGAAATACCTCCTGCAGAAATTTCAAACACGAGAATTACTCAAGAAACTGAAGAAAATTCAATCACAAGAAATGGTAAAGAAACTGAAGAAAATCCAAACATAAGAGCTAGTGAAGAGACTGAAGAAAATGCTGACATAAGTACTAGTGAAGAAACTGAAGAAAACGCCGATACTTTTCTTAAAGAGTTTGGAGAACTTTTGGACAAAGATTATTATGTACCTGAGGAAATATTAATTACATTAGGTTTAAGTTATTTGATTAAAAATCGAAACTGTCAACAGAGTTCTGAAAGCAAAGATAATACTGATATTTCTAATGTAAACAAAAAAAATGTTAGGAGAAAAAGAAATTCAATAAAAAATATACTAAGTATTAATGATCCTATAGGTGTTAGTAAATCTAATAAACGATGTGAAATAACGAATGATTTTAAAGCTAAAAAAAGAAAAATTAATAATGAAGATTTAAAAAATGATAAAGATAAGTCAGAAAATGATGGTCATAACAAAAATAATAAAACTTATACAGGAATATTATCAGGAACAAATCCAAAATGTATGTTTGTTAAAGAGTATGATCCAGTTAATCAAAATAAAATAATAAAACTAGTTTCTATTGAAGAATTTCAGTCTATGAACAAACAAATAAATGAGAATAAAAACGTTTTAAATACGAGCAATGAACTTGACAAAAGCTTTGTGGAGGAACAAAGTATTAACAATTCAACAGTTTCAGAAAAGAATACTAACAATCAAATTTCAAATATTGATAAAACAATCGAAGAAGTTATTCGTCGTTACAGTAGTAGCAGTGATATAATTGAGAATAACAATGAACAAAATAGTCCAAACCTTAAGAAAGTTAATAAGAGATATTTAAGAAAACTTAAATATATTGAAAAATGGAAAAAGAAGAGGAAAAAAATAAAGCACGTTTCTAGTAAATTTATTGGAGAAAATAGAAATGAAATTTATAATGTTGAAGAGAATGATAATTTAAATATTACAAAAGCGAATCAAAAAAATGAACGGAAACGTAAAATAATTAATAATACAAATACAAATGGTCAAAGCAATAAAAAGATTAAATCATATTCGAATATAATTGCAGAATTTACAAATCTCGGAAATGTACACAATAAAATTAACGCTAGAAGAAAAAAAGAAAATGTTCCAAATATTAATCGAAATGAAGAAGAACTCATGACCAACATAGGCTTATCAAAAACTAACAATAATCTATTTTCAACAAACCAAAAGATCGAACAATGTAAAAAAATCTTATTAAATAACAAAGATAAAATTACAAATCCAGAAATAGGTTCAGTTGTTGAATTGTATCAACATAATGCCACCAGTGAAACTATCTTTGGAATAAGTAATAATAAAATATATGAAAACATATGTAATATGTCAAACACAAACCTAGGATCTCTTAATAGACAGCCAGAGTTAACTCATGACATTTCTAGTACAAACACATTTCCTAACAAACCTTTAATATATTTAAAACATCCATCTTTACTCTTTGAGACATATGAACCAATTATAGCAAATGTGAATACTTCTGAAGGATTACAGGAAGATTATAAAGCAAAAAATAATAGGTCATTGGCAAGTGGAATTGATTGTGGCAGTAGAAATGATGAGATCATAGATTATGTTGGAAACGCAGAGAAAACTGGTCATATTGGAAATTCAGATAAAAATGTCTATATAGAAAACGCAGGAGAAAATATTCTTCTTGAAAATACATATGAAAACTCAAAGAAAATTGATTCTATTAAAAACGTAGGAGAAATTCAACCAGAACCAATCAGGGAAGATATTGTAACTGAACCAATCAGCATTGACGTTATAACTGAGTTGGAGCAAATCAGTACTGTTAAATCTCAAGTCGAACCATTAAGCGAAGAACTCATATCTCAGGTAGAACCAATTAGTGATGATGTCCAAAATGAAGTAGAACCATTCAATGATGCCAAGTTCGAGGTAGAACTAATTGGTGATGATGTTATAAATCATGTAGAACCAATCATTGATGATGTTATATCTCAGGTAGAACCAATCATTGACGATGTTATATCTCAGGTAGAAACACTTAGTGATGACGTCATATGTCAGCCAGTCAGTGATGACGTTATTTCTCAAGTAGAGCAAGTTAGTGAATACGTTAAATCTCAAATAGAACCAGTTCGTGAAGGCGACATATCTCAAGTAGAACAAATAATTGATGACGTTATTTCTCAGGCAGAACAAATCAGTTATAACGATATGAATAAGATAGAACTAGTTAGTGAAGACGTCATATCTCAAAAACTAATAAGTGATGACGTCGTATCACAAGTAGAACCAGACTGTGATGACGTCGTATCAGAAGTAGAACCAGACTGTGATGACGTGATATCTCAATTAGAACAAGTTAATGAAGACGTTATATCTCAAGTAGAACCGGTTAGTGAAGAAGTCATAACTCAAGTAGAGCGAATAATTGATGACGTTATGTCTCAAGCAGAACCAGACAGTGATGACGTCATTTCTCAATTAGAACCAGTTAGTGAAGACCTTATATCTCAAGTGGAACCAATGAGGGACGACGCCATATCTCAAGTAGAGCCCGACCTCATATCTCATGTAAAACCAGTTGATGTAGAGCCAAGCAGTGATGATGTCATAAATCAAGTAGAACCTATGAGTGGTGACGTCGTAAATGATGTAGATGAAATCAGTGAAGAAGTCATGTCTCAGGTAGAACCAATAAATGAATACGTAATATCGCAAGTTGAATCATTTAGTGAAGAAGCCATATCTCAGGTAGAACCATTTAGTGATGACGTCAAATCTGAATTAAAAGCAATGATACAAGCCGTTGAAGCTCAAGTAGAACTAATGTGTGAAGACGACATATCTCAAGTAGAACCAGACAGTGAAGACGTCATATCTCAGGTAGAACCAATCAGTGAGGACGTCAAATCTGAAGTAGAATTAATGGGTAAAGATGTCCAATTTCAAGTAGAACAAATGAGTGGAGACGTCATATCTCAGGTAGAAGCAGTCAATGAAGACGTTATGTCTCAGGTGGAACCATTCATTGAGGACGTCAATTCTGAAGGCGAATCAATGAGTCAAGACGTTATATATCTAGTAGAACCAGTCAGTGAAGGCGTGATATCTCAGGTACAACGAATCAGTGCTGACGTGCTAAATGATGTAGAACCGATCAGTGAAGAAGTCATATCTCAAGTAGAACCAGAGAGTATTGACGTGAAATCTGTAGAATTAATTAATCAACACATCGTATCACTAGTAGAAATAGACGTCATATCTGAAGTAGAACATATGAGTGAAAACGTCATATCTCAAGCAGAATCAGACATTGACGACGTCATATCTCACATAGATACAGACAGTGATGACGTCATTTCGCAAGTAGAACCAATGAGAGATGACTTCAAATCTGAAGTAGAACCAATGAGGGAAAATGTCATAGCTCAAATAGAATCAGACAGTGATGACGCCATATCTCAGATAAAACAAATTGGTGATGACGTCAAATCTAAAGTAGAACCAATGAGTGGAAACGTCATATCTCAAGCAGAATCAGACATTGACGACGTCATATCCGAGGTAGATCGAATCAACGAAAACTCCATACCAGTAGATCCAATCAGTGGTGACGTCATACCCCAAGTAGATCCCGATTTATCAAATCGGACTGGTAAGCGAATCAAATCTATCATTTATTTATTTTTTGGTCAATGTTTTTTTTTTTTTTTTTTTTTTTTTTTTTTTTTTTTTTTTTTNTATAATATAAATACCTAAATGTTACGGAAAACCCCACCAAACTGTGCCAAAAATCGTCAGTGATATGTTACAAAGAGTGTCTGTTTTGAATTGGAGTGATATTGTCAATTTTAGAATTTGGAGTGATAAATTTTGGCTGTTTTAAATTTGGCCCAAAATTTGTATTCTGTTTTAAATTTCATCAAAATTGGAGTGATAAATTTTGTCTCTATTAAATTTGGCCCAAAATTTGTCGATCATATGTTCTGTTTTAATTTTTTTCAAAATTGGAGTGATAAACTTTGTCTGTTTTAAATTTGGCCCAAAATTTGTCGATCATATGTTCTGTTTTAAATTTCATCAAAATTGGAGTGATAAACTTTTAGAGATTTGACCCGAATTTGAGGTTTGGTGCCCTCAAAATCAAATCTGGCTTGTCGAGTTCTAGAGTGTCACCCCAAAATGACTCTTTTTGACCCATAAATGGACCCCCAGAGGGTGCTATCCCCAATGTTGAGGTTTTGGCTCGAATTATGGCCTCAAGTTATATTGTCGCTAAATATCATCAAAATCGAACAAATAATAAAGGCTGTAGATGAACGCGTTCGCGAGCACGATTTTTGCGACGGGACTGTTAGACACACATTTTATCTAGATTCGTTTTTTGGTATGTAGTCATCATAATTCGCCCAAAAAAAAAAAAAAAAAAAAAAANAAAAAAAAAAAAAAAAAAAAAAAAACGACATCGAAATTTTTTACGAATACAATATGGCACCCAAGATGGTTTGTTCTTCGTACCGGGGCTACCCGCTCCCTTGGGCACGGCCAAAGACCATCAACACCGTTCCGACGACAACTCACTGTGTTTTTCCTCCGTTGGACCCAGCCGTGCTGCTTCAGATACTTCCTCAAAGAGTTTGTATATAGATCCTTGTTAAACCCTGAAGTATCTGATCGTTGTCGTCTATGTACGTAAATCATGAGCAGCCAGCAACTATCCATCAAACCCAACTAATCTAGAGCCGTCAGCATTATTGACAGATGCCTGGAGATACAGTGAGAGTCGTTGAGAACGTTAACAACAACGAACACAATACTTTTTTTTCTTATACTTCGTATATGGAAGATAAGTAAAAAAAAAAGATTTTAGAAGTCAAAATGGGTTGAAAAAATATTAAGTGATAAAGTTCTAAATTTTGCTGAAAAGTGCGGACATGGTGTAAAATAATAAAGAAAACAACTCTGCAACATTATTATGTTATTGACGAAATTATATTGCTGTGATTGACATGATTCTATGGGCCCATTCCAAGTATTCGCCTTCAAAATTAGATCTTTAGCGGGAAACAACAAACTCTTTTAGAGCTGTAGTCTCAAACATCTGCTTACCATCAGAAACGATGATGCCACTATTGATTGATTTATTTTCAGATTCGAAAAAGTCAATGACAATAAATGAAAACGATATTGAAACAATGAATATTGTTGATGACGCCAACCTCAACATCACGGCTCAACTGTTTGATAATCAGAAAGAAAATTTAAAAATGGTGATATCGTTAAATGATAGCATGAGAAGCCTTTTAAAAACTCAAAGGATTTATATGGATCAACTATCTAAAAACTTCAGGCACTCAAAACAAATGTCTAAGGCAAATGTATGCCACTCGAAACGAATGAGTACTACAAATGAATGTCAATCAAAACATCAAAACGAATGTCTATTACAAATAAATGTCATTCTAAAATGTTCACCCAAGTGATGTCCACAAAAACAAATAACTCTTGTCCTGACTGTAATGCTGCATTGAGTATAGTCGTTCGGGAAGATTTGACAGCCGAGGAGAAGGTGGATTTGTTGAAATACTTTTTGACCTTTAGAAAGAAATAAATCTAGCGTCTGGATATACACAAGAAATAAATCTAGCGTCCAGACATTTAAAAGAAAAAAATCTGGCGTCCAGAGATTTCCATAAAAGAAATAAATCCAGAAACTAATCTCTAGCGTCTAGAAGAAAGCGAGAGTTATTGTGTCAGGAAAGGGTACAGCTAAAAAGAGTAGGTACTGCACAGAAGGTTTTGGCATGTTAGAATTAAGGAAGGCAACGCCAACCCCAAATAGAATTATGAAAAGGTGAAGTTAAAGAAGAAGAAGATTGAAACGTAAAATATCAATTTTCAATGGGGGCTATTTTTTTTGGTGGTCATTTTTGAAAATTATAAACAAAAACTGTTTTTGTACAAAAACTAGTCTCCACGTTGATGCAGTGAAATACAAAGAAGAGTAAATATTACATTTCTTTCTGTTACAGATTTTTTTATCAATTTTATGTCTTCGCCTGGATTCGAACTGAGAGCCACCTGGGGCTAGGAATCCGCCACTTCTAGTAACTGAGGCTCAGTTATTAAGTCGCGCAAATAAATAGAAACTAGGTACTGTCAAGATTGAACTCACGTGAATAAATGTACCACTTTTTACTGAATAGAAACATTTTATCTTGGAACAATAATAAATAAATGCCGTTTCTTTTGTGTTATAATGTCACAACTTTGGTGCTCACTGCAGTATTGTAGGAATTTGTTAATATCAATCACTAGCTTAATCATTAACCCGTGTCTCCCGAGTGGAAGACGAGTGCCCCTTTTATATAGGCTATTCAAATCCTCTCATTGAGTCACAGGTCATAGAGATCCAGTTGTTTTTCAAAAAGTTACTGTTGGGAAACGTTTTCACGGCCATGCCTTTATTGCTTGAGTTCCATAACAAGGATGATTTTATTCATACAAACGTGCATTCGTGACTAAAATAATATTGCAAAATTTAAGATCTTACTCCGGGCAGAAACAATTTCTTGAAGTACTATGTCTATCCGGGGATTTTTTTTTTTTTTGGAGATATCCGGGGAGAACCGTAGGGTCCCAAGGTTGTGGGATTTTTGTCGCGTGAGGCGTGACATCGCGGGAAAATTCCCACCAACCATATTTTTATTATTTCCACTTCTCTTTTGTTTTCTTTTAACTTTTTATGTTTACTTGTTAGCTTTATTGACATATTTTAACCCCCCTCGACAGGTTAGGAAACGTTTTTACGGCCATGCCTTTATTGCTTGAGCAAATTTTGTTTCCCCAAACTGGAAAACTATTTTGAACGTGGGATTTTTCCCTTGTGACACTACGGTTCTCCCCTAAGTCGGACCCAATTTTTTTTAAATAAAATATTGTCTCACTCAGCTGGAAATTCAATTTGATTATTTATTTTGTTTTATGAAGGAAATATTTTTTTT
>CM022877.1:40415787-40426472 GCA_012654025.1 Pachypsylla venusta | reverse complement strand
TACCATAAATTGTCTAAAGTGTTTAAATTGTCTAAATATGTACCACCTGCAAGAAATAAGTGTACGTAAACACTGTCAAAAGACATTTGTCTGTGTGGGATGTCAGGAAGGACAAAATTCTGGTTCAGAATAGATTTCCTAGGGTCAAGCAATTTTTTTTTTTTNTTTTTTTTTTTTTTTTTTTTTTTTTTTTCATTTACATTATTTTATTCCTTGGATTTATTTTTATTTTTATGTAGCTGTTTAGACTAGACTAGCTGTTTTTCCGTGCTTCGCTACGGTTACAAAATTCAACAACAATTTTGAGAACGCAAAATTAAATCTTCTCAATTTTAGATTTTTGGTGGAACCGACCCCCCAGAGTGAACACGACTCCTATTTAGATAATTCAATATTTTACTCAACGATATTACTTTTTGCACTGCTGAACACCTTCGTATAAAATTTCAGCTTTCTCGCTCATCCCGAAGTGATACTTCTTAACTATGGGTTTTTGGTGGAACCGACCACCAGAGTGAGCACCGTTCCTAGTTAGTAAATTCAATATTTTATTCAAGAATATGACTTTTTGTACTAAGTGGTAGTTCTCAATTCCGATTTTTTGGTGGTGAAAACCGTCCATAAATCGAGGAGAAACCGGAAATTTTCAAATTTTATATTTTTTATGGGGCTCTTATATACTATTTTGGGGGGGATTATTCTTTGTAATTTTTCGTTATCTCTTCTAGGTTGCCCAGAAAGAAATTGCAAAAAGTCCCGCTAAATAGCGTCATTTTTGACGGTAACTAGCTCCCACTTGAACTTTATTTATTTTTTCCTTTCTAATTACGCACCTACATACTAAAAGGGACATGTGTGCCAAATTTCAAGTCTCTACGTTTAGTCATCGTGGAGCTACGTTGATTATCAGTCAGACAGTTTACCAACTGGGCTTTGCGTTTTATAAGTATAGAAGATAATCTATAAGATAATAATTGATCGTGAGCACACAGTCGTGAGCACACGTGAGCACACAGTGATGCATTGTCACGTGCCGGTCTAGTATAAAGTATGAACTCACAGTGATACCCTGTCACGTGCCGGTCTAGTATAAAGTATGAACTCACAGTGATGCACTGTCACGTGCCGGTCTAGTATAAAGTATGAACTCACAGTGATACACTGTCACGTACCGGTCTAGTATAAAGTATGAACTCACAGTGATACCCTGTCACGTACCGGTCTAGTATAAAGTATGAACTCACAGTGATACCCTGTCACGTGCCGGTCTAGTATAAAGTATGAACTCACAGTGATACACTGTCACGTGCCGGTCTAGTATAAAGAATGAGCTCACAGTGATGCACTGTCACGTGCCGGTCTAGTATACAGTATGAACTCACAGTGATGCAGTGTCACGTGCCGGTCTAGTATAAAGTATGAACTCACAGTGATACCCTGTCACGTGCCGGTCTAGTATAAAGTATGAACTCACAGTGATACACTGTCACGTGTCGGTCTAGTATAAAGTATGAACTCACAGTGCTAACAATATTTCCAGCTCGATATACAGGGTGATCACTATCCATCTCCTTCAGCATACACTGTTGAGTTCTATTTGTCTGCTGAATGACCTGGACCTGGCCTATCAGAATGTTTTAAAGAAGAAGAAGAACTTAATATTGTACCGCATTGCTCAGTTGGCCATAGGCCAAATTAGTCGCCCCTGGGTTATTTAATTATGGAGCGCATCTGTACACTCCTGTACTCTGGTAGACACCGAAAATCTCAATCAGTCTTCCAAAACTAAACCAATTTGTGTTTTTTTTTTTTTNTTTTTTTTTTTTTTTTTTTTTTTTTTTTTTTTTTTTTTTTTTTTTTTTTTTTTAGTTTTCGATTCTGTGTGGGAAGTGAGGTCCAAAAAAGTAGTTTGGACTGGAATACGTTGGATGCTTCATTCTTCAAAGCTCAAATGGTTTCGTTCAAACCAGAATTTTCAAAAGATGAATCTCTGTATGGACCAGTTGTTAATGTATTAGATGAATTTGTACGAATATATCGGGAATATAAAAATAATGTTTATTTAATTACTGCGTACACTTATGCACCAGAGGAATATGTTTCAGCACAATTGACAAAGTCTGGAATAGATCGAAAAACATTTGTCCACAATCATCTGGCAGGTGAGTNCCAGCTGGGGCGCCAGCCGCGGGGGTATAGGGCTCGCCCATCAAATATTATCAACTTTTCATCAATGTTTCTCCGTAACCAATGATGAGATCAGCAATAAACAGTTTCAATGGATACTGTGAGAAGTAAGCTAGGGTTACCGTGCAGTATAGGGTTATACAGCTCAAGAGAGTAGGCACCGAACAAAAAAGTTTGCGCCATTGTAGAATTAAGGACAACAGCGCCGACCCCAAATAGTATTGGGAACGGGTTAAGTTAAAGAAGAAGAACTTAATATGATACCGCATTGATCAGTTGGCCATAGGCCAAATTGGTCTCCCCGGTGTTATTTAATTAGGGAACGCATCTGTACACACCTGTACTCTGGTACAGACCAAAGATCAGAATCAGTCTACCAACTAAACCCAATTGTTTTCTTTATTTTTTAGTTTTCAAGGAATTGTGGGAAGAGAGGTTGTTAGAAGATATATATTGGACTGGAATAATTTGGAAGATTCATTCTTTAAAGATCGAGTGGATTCGTTCAAACCGGAATTTTCGCCAGATGCCTCTGTGTATGGACCAGTTGTTAATGTATTAGATGAATTTGTAAGACTACATCCAGATTATCAAAATAATATTTATTTAATCACTGCGTACGCTTACGCACCAGAGGAATATGCCTCAGCACAATTGAAAAAGACAGGAATAGATCGAAGAACATTTGTCCACAATCATCTGGCAGGTGAGTGTTTGCACAAATGACAAAGAAAGGAATAGATCGAAAAACATTATTCCACAATCATCTGGCAGGTGAGTGTTTGCACAAATGACAAAGGAAGATATAGATCGACAAATATTAGTCCACAGTCATCTGGCAGGTGAGTGTTTGCACAAATGATAAAGAAAGTAATAGATCGACAAATATTAGTCCACAGTCATCTGACAGGTGAGTGTTTGCACAAATGACAAAGGAAGATATAGATCGACAAATATTAGTCCACAGTCATCTGACAGGTGAATGTTTGCACAAATTACAAAGGAAGATATAGATCGACAAATATTAGTCCACAGTCATCTGACAGGTGAGTGTTTGCACAAATTACAAAGGAAGATATAGATCGACAAATATTAGTCCACAGTCATCTGACAAGTGAGTTTTTGCACAAATGACAAAGGAAAATATAGATCGACAAACATTAGCCCGCAGTGATCTGGCGGGTGTTTGCACAAATAACAAAGGAAGATATAGATCGACAAATATTAGTCCACAGTCATCTGGCAGGTGAAGCATTTCTTCGTCTTTAGAGATATCTGGAGGCAAAGATCTGATCACTCTATTGGGTTTGTATTGATCAATTGCTTTCTTCACTCGCCTGTTATGGATGCCTTGGTTCATTGCAGTCTTTAGAGATATCTGGAGGCAAAGATCTGATCACTCTATTGGGTTTGTATTGATCAATTGCTTCCTTCACTTGCCTGTTATGGATGTCTTGGTTCATTGCAGTCTTTAGAGATNCACAATTGACAAAGGAAGATATAGATCGACAAACATTAGTCCACAGTCATCTGAGCGTTTGCACAAATGACAAAGGAAGATATAGATCGACAAACATTAGTCCGCAGTCATCTGGCAGGTTAGTGTTTGTAGATATGACAAAGGAAAATATAGATCGACAAACATTAGTCCGCAGTCATCTGGCAGGTTAGTGTTTGTAGATATGACAAAGGAAGATATAGATCGACAAATATTAGTCCACAGTCATCTGAAAGGTGAGTGTTTGCACAACTGACAGGTGAGTATTAGGAGAGATATGAGCCACTTTAATTTTTGGTAGAGACATTTTCTTGGCGTCTGCACACGAAGTGTTTTTTGGGGGGGATTTCACTATTTTTTTGTTAAGTCGGTAAGCCTGTCAAAGTCCAGGTGCGAAATTCTAAGATGTGTACTTTTTGATAATAATTCTAAGATGGCACTTTCTGATAATTTATGCCGCTTTTTAGCGGGTTTCTGCTTAATATTCTGGAAAAATACAATTTTGCCCATGTATTTTTAATGGAATAAAATCGTTCAGAAAAGCGTCAATGACTCGGTAATCGTTTTTCAGTTTTATTTTTTTTTAGAAAAAAAAAAAACACTCTCCCTGGCACAGCGGATCAGTTTGGCATAACTTTTGTATACCTACATACCATGTGATAAGATTGATAATTTACCGAAAAAATCATGCGATTAATTTTATCTTTGGAAGCCCATAACTCGAAAACTGTGCATTTATCGAAAACAATACTTATAACCAGGAAAAATTCTGACTACATGATAAATCCGTCCTTAAAATTTTTTAAAGCGTTAATATACTTATGCCTTGTAGAGTAGCAAAATGTAAGTAAAAAGATGATAAGAAAAGTATGAAAAAGAAAAATAACAATCGGAAAAGAAAATGCATCTACAAAATTTCAGCTTTCTAAAATCAATAGTAGCAAAGATACCGAAGATAGTATGCCGAAGATTTTTTTCATCTTTAGCAGCACATAACTCGAAAACCGTCCATTTGTCGAAAAAATTACTTTTAACGAGGGAAAACCCTGACTATAAGATAAATCACTTCTGCAAATTTCACATCGTTACGATAAATATAGTTATGCCGTATAGAGTTGCCAAAATTATATGTAAAAATTCAAAAAGCCGAAAATCTCGAAACAGCTTTCTAGGACAATGAGAACTAGAGATATAGAGGGTGCCGCTAAAGCGACACACGGTATCCGCGGGGATTTTTTTTTTATGAAAATCTCGAGTTAACACCAGAAGGACCCCACATATAAAATCCCGTCTCTTAGAGTTCAAAACAGTGGCCGCTGTGTGCGCGGTGGAAAAAAAAAGTATGAATTTTTGAAAATTTTTGGGGTGCTCGAAAAAGGCGTTTCCATTGATGGAAAAAGGTGATATAAAAGTTAAACTTCATCCATTGCACGTGCCAACGACGAATATGAAAAGAAAAATCTCACAAAAAATTATCATTGAAAAAAGGCCAAGTTCACAGTCATCTCGCAGGTGAGTGTTTGCACGAATGACAAAGGAAGATATAGATCGACAAATATTAGTCCACAGTCATCTGGCAGGTGGGTGTTTGCACAAATTACAAAGGAAGATATAGATCGACAAATACAAATAATTTTTCAAATATCTCATTTGGTATTTATGTACCAGCTCTTTCAAATGTGGAAATACTAATTGCCGCACCCTGTATATCCAGAATATGAAAATAAACCCAAACGGAAAAATACTAATTGTTTAGCGAAAATATCAAAAATCTGATTTGAATGGACCCTCCTCCAAAAAAAGAAAAAACTTAAGCTGAGACCTCAGAAAATATTGCAGAATTAAAAATTCTCTAACCGTATGGGAGATCATAGAATACTATTAGCACGGGAACAGCCATCCCTCCCATGTGACAATTATTAGCAGACGCAGCCTGCTAGTAGGTAATTAATTAAATTGACTATGATATTATGTTTTTCTATTTTATTAGTGCATAAATCATCTTAGGGCAGAAACTTAACTTCAAAAACCAAACTCCTCAGGAAGAGCAAAACAAAAAATCTGCTGTGAACATCACAGGACTCTCCTTATATTCAGGTTGTTTGTATCATGGGAATAGGAGTTGTAGAACGTGAAAGAAGAATCACTTTTTACAGGTGTGACTTTTTTGTTTAGGCCTTAGTTTGGGAGTTATCACTAAAAACGTGATTTTCTTTGATGAGCTCATAACTCCTTTAAAAATGTCCAATTTTAAAAAATTAAAATGATCTGAAAAGCTAATTTTAAGCTGCATTATTTAGTTTCACACATTGACTGCAAAACTAAATGTCCTAAATTAAGGATTAAGATAACACCTAAAACTTTCTCGCTATGAGTAGATGTGTTGTCGCGACAAAATTTAGGATATTTACCCTGTATAAAAGAAGAAGAAAGTATTGTAATGTGCTGAAATTTTCCATGTCAAGTTTTCAATGCCGAAACGCGTTGTGAGATGCCCAGATTCCAAATTTCGAGTTTCAGGATTCGAGACTGTCGAAAAGGGGCAAAACCGCCAACGGTACATTTGAATTTAATTGAAAGATTCGTGGCGCGTCCAATATATAAAATTGACAAACTAAAAAAATTTCAAGTCTCCAGTGCTTTTCCTTTCAGTCATTGATAGATTGTACTTCAACCACAAGTATCTTTGTGCTTTCCATGCAGAAAACTTATATGAATAGACATCAAATTTCAATCTATAACTTGATGCTGGATTCGTGAAATCCGACTATAAGCGGCAAAAAGTCGTTGACGGTTGATTTTATTTCAACCAGAAGTGTCTTTAAGTATTCCATACATATAATGATAACAAATAGGCACCAGTTTTTAAGCTCTTACCGTTTTCGTTTTAGGCAGAACCGCTAGCAAGTGCCAAAAATATATTAGACTTCAGCCAAAAGTGTTTTTGCACTTTAAATGCATATTGATATGAATAGGCACAAGATTCGATTTTAAACAAAAGTTTAAATATCGAACTTTTTAAGTAAACACTCTTCCCAGTAGCATATTTTCATATGTTTTGGGATTATGTCAGATTTTTCAAATTTCTCTTTAGTGTGGAATTGAATCATTTGTACCGTTAGATAGAGCTTGTTTTTCTGAATCCAAAGATACCGTTTCGAAAATTACATTTTTGTACTTATCGCCTTTTCCTCTAACATACGAGTTTATGATCAGTTATCGGTCGCGGCATCTCGCTGAAGATTCCAATAATCCAAGCAACTAGGTATGTGTTTAAATGTGTCATAATTGATATCAGCAGGTTGACGGAGCTGATAGAATTCAAAGTGTTGAATAATCTGATTACATGGCCCTAAGGTACGAATAATATTATGTATTTTTGTGTGAAAGATACGTTGCATGGCGTTTCCTTCATTATTTTCAGCAACGTAAATATCAATGTTTTTCCAAATATGTGTGTTTTTGATTCTTCACATTAAAAATTTTAATCAAGGGCACGATGCAATCAAGAAAGGTTAAAAATCTATTAAAACAATCAAAAAAATAAATATCAAATGACTCGAATAATCAAAAGCTTATACTTTTGGTGCGCGAAAATTCGAGGAACAACGGATGGCTCCGCCCGTTTTTGTCCAGGGACACACTTAGTCTTCTATGGGAAGAGAAAGTAAAAATGTATTGAATTCTAAGAAGTTTATNGCATTTATAATATTAGTATGGATACAGTATGTCCCAGAAGTCCTAGCGGTGGCCCTGTAACTTTTGAGTAGCTTCGAATTTTAAAATTCTGATTGAGCCTAGGGATAAAAAAGTGGTCATGGCCATTTGACTGGTGACAGAAAAGCCAGGGTCGATTCCCGGAAATGGCATTTTTAAACAAAAGTTTCGGTTTCTCAAGAATTTTAAATGGAATGGTACCAATTTTATTTTTTAATTTAAAATTTGAAATAAAATAAGGACTAAGAATCATATTTCTGGGGATTCAGCTTACAGGTATAACCTATTTCAGGTTATTAATCCCTGAACACACAATATTTTTTTTCAGGTATAACCCAATTCAGATTATTACCATCTGAATTTGTAGATTCAAATGGCGAAGTTCATCAGCGGAATGATGTTGACCCTTATATGATTGAAGGTTTAAATATAATGCCAGAGCCAAACTATCCTAAAACGTATCATTTATACTATATTAAAAAACCTTACTGTGCTATGATGTATGCCTCTACTCAGAGAGATCTATTAAATCCCAACCGTGCGTTATATAGAATAAATCAAAATGGAGATATCTTTGTTAGCATTATCACCGATATAACTCAGAACTATACAGCAGAGAGAGGACCAAGTTTTATAATAAAAATAGGAAATTCTCAACCAGAAGAAGTTTTTTTTCAAGATTATGCTGATCGAGGTTGTGTAAGTATATCTATTTATCATTGACATTTCGCGGATATATTTCCAGATTTCGACAAATTTGCAAAATTGAATTTTTAAGGGTTTTTCCTTATCTTTTTTATTATTATAGATTAACAGCCGTGGGACAACAACTTGCTATGAGTTGTTGATACTTGACAATTCTTACGGAAACAGATATAATGCAGTAACCCCTTCTAGGATATCATTTCCGAACCTTCCCTTAGTTGCCTTTTATGACTGGCAAGGACTTGGGGTGCCTTGGAGGTATTCTTTTTAAGTCTCCCTATCCTCTGGGGACATAGGAAGGATATAAGATATAACGCAGCAGCTTCTCCTTGCTTTCTGCATGGGCAATTGAAAGGATATCGTTTATGATCCTGCCCTTAGTGGACATGAACTTGGGGTGCCTTGCAAGTATTCTTTTTAAGTCCCTCTATCCTCAGGGGACTAGTTTGTCTAGAAAAAAATGCAGAAATCCCCCTTCCCGGGTAAATAGCGTAATTTTTGCTGTAAAGGAGCATTCATACTAAGCAGTGACTTAACCGGCAAGTGATTCTCCCGGCACAACTAAAAATATTCTACCAGGCAGTTGAAGGAACATGAACCTTCGCATTCATACTAAGCAGAGACAGTGACTTAACCGGCGAGTGATTCTCCCGGCACAACTGATTTTGATGAAATTTGGTATGTGTGTTCCGTTTGGGGAGCGAATTGTGCCCCGAAACTTTTGGTTACCGTCAGTCACACATATAAGCAAGGGCGTAACCAGCATCTGGCCTAGGGGGGGGGCAGCTGAGATCTTCATGTCGGGAGGGAGGGGGCGGGGTTGATAAAGTAAATCTTTGCTTATTTAATAATAAACTACCAGGGATAACTGATGATTAAGTTATTGGGGAGAGGCGACCCCAGGGACCGATCAAGTGGTTGATGATCCCTGGAGAGTTACAAGTATCAGTAACGTCCCAGGAAGTATTGTGGTAACATTTTAATACCACACGAACATCAACTGCGATCTACCAATGGAGAAAAAACATTTTTTATTAAGACCTCGGAAAAACGCTACCTCCTGGGGGGGCAGCACCAAGACACCTCTGTAGCTATCGCTAGACGTGATCTCAGGGAGACAAGAAGAATGCGGCAAAAAGTTGGAAAGAGAAGGAGTTGCGTCATTTGAAACCAACCAAAACAACACAATGGTAGAAAATCAAAGTGACACCATAAGAGTTATCGACACTCAAGAAGTTACAGAAAATATCGAAACGAGAATAGAATCAACCAATGACAGAACAAGCGCCAACGATGAGATAACTCTTCAACTCAAGGACTTCTTGTCTACAACTCAAATTAAATACAAAGGAATGGATCTACCTAAAGGCCCGCACATTTCAAAGCAGAAAACATCAATCAAGTTTGCCAAAACTGTTGATACGTTAAACATACACGTAATACCTGAATTCCTTGACATTCAAACATTTACTAATCTAGGTACAAGACCTGGTGTATTAACAGCAGCTATTGTGAATCAAACTGCCAGGGTGAAAGAAGAGACTAATTAACAAAGTTGAAATAAAAAAAGAGTTGGGATAGCAAGACTTATACAATATACAAATGAAAATATGGGTAATAAGTTGATGAAAAAGGTGAACAAAATATTTGAGAAATATAAAATCCACACATCAAGAGATAGCCCTAATAGGGTAAACAGTACAGTAGCCGGCACTTCATACAGTAGCCGGCACTCCATACAGTAGTCGGCACCCTAATTTTCTATTTTAAAAAATAAGTAGCCAGGAAATTTTAGTAATTCATAATTATTTTTATTTCTCTATCCTGTTCTTAAAACAATGATATAATCCCTACCCTGACAGCAGCTCTTATTTCTTCAAATCAATAATTTAAAAAAAATATTCCATGAGAGCAAGTGAAATTAACGATTTCTTAAGTTTTTTGTTAAGGAATGTGATTTTCAAATTAGTCGTTCTGCACGATTTGAAGTTTAAATTGTTATAAAAATGTATTAATTAGTTAGTTAATAATAATTTAAATCATTTTTGATATAAATGGGGGTGCCGACGACTGTCATGGTCATTTGTTACTTTTTAGTCCTCGGCAGGGGTGCCGAAATATATTTTTTTTTTTCAATAAATATTTTTCGGCACCCCATTAGAATATTTATAGTTATCCAGCTTTTGATAGAAATGATCGGATCCTACCTGGATAAATGCCTTTTTTTGTAGGATTTCATTTAGGATACTTACTTAATCACATATAAAATAAGAAATTGGTATGGTAAACTGTAATTTTTAGGGTTCCGTTCTCGAAGAGTATAACGGAATCACTATGTAACTAAGTCTGTCACGATGTATGTATGTATATATTTATTGTGTGCTAAATTTTTGCGACACATTACAATTGAATAAAATATGAGAAAAACAATCCATACTAATACAAAGTAACTCTGTCTGTCTGTCTGTATGTATGTTACGCTTTCACGCTTAAACTACTGAACCGATTTGGATTAAATTTGGTATGGAGATAGACTAAACTTTATGAAAGGACATACGCTACTTTTTATCGCGAAACT
>CM022877.1:40351502-40368462 GCA_012654025.1 Pachypsylla venusta | reverse complement strand
CTCTTCTTACTCACCTCAATCTTCCTAAGGGCAACCAGTAAAAATATATAATACCTATATTATTATTAGTAAATGTATTATCCTTTCTGAAATTAAAGTTAAATTTTGTACTTTTAATTTGAAAATTAAAGTTAAAATAAATTAAAATTTAAATTTAAATAAAAACGAAAACATTTTAAGACCAACCAAATCACATCAAAGTCTCTAGATGAAACCGGCAATTATATAAACTATTCTAATTAAAGCCGTCGACTATCTCAGCCGACCTTTTGAGAAAATTGGGAAAATACGGCGATAGAATAACAGTCAAGGTAAAGGAGAAATTGTGTTGTCCATAAGAAATAGATTGGACAACATCAGGACAACTTTGGAGGAGCGCCTGATGACGAGACTACGGTTGGAAGTGGATGGCGAAGTCAGCAAAGCAATAGAAAAGCTGAAAAGCAATCTACCAATTTCAACGGAGCAGGTACAGTTATCCAAAACTTAAGTTCCTCAAAATACGCCTGCACAATCAGTACAACGAAATCAGTACAACTTTATTCACCATTGATGTGTCAATTGACGAGGAATGGATCAGTCGGAGAGCGAAACAAGGTTTCCAAACTAATTCTAATGTTGAAATATTATGCAATTAGCGCGTATAGAAGGACAAAATAGGAGAAGTCAAATTCATTTTCAGTCAAGTTTTCTTCTCAAACACAGCACTCAACATGTTGTCTCGTTTCTGTATTTTATTTCTAACTCTTCTTACTGGTAAGTGATCTTTTTCTCAAACACAGCATTCAACATGTTGTCTCGTTTCTGTATTTTATTTCAAAAAATATAAAATTTGTAATTTGAAACCTGAGTTTCACCCCGATTTGTGGCCGGTTTTTAACGCCGAAAAAGCCGAATTAAGAAGGACCACATCAGGATGAGCGAGAAAGCTGAAATTGAATACTAAGGTGTTCCGCAGAACAATATCTTTGAGTAAAATATTGAATTTTCCTGATAGAAGTCATGCTCACTCTCGGTGTCCATTTCACCAAAAATCTAAAATTGAGAAGCTTTATTTTTGCAATCTCAAAATTGTTGATGAATTACGTAACCGTAGCGAAACACGGGAAAACAGCTTTTGTAAAATATACAAAATAATATATTTTTTTTAATCATTATTATTTTTTTTTTAAAAAAAAAAACTTTAACTCAATTTCTTTCTATCTCCAACCGTTTCTGTGATACACATATTTCAGAAGACCGTCGCAACGATTCCACAACCCTCCCAACTTGGGACTTAATAATATTGATAATCATGAAAAGCATTGATTTTTCAGGTTTTCAGTGGCAGACAGTCGCAAATAATGGAAATCCGGATTATCCCTTTGGAATCCGTAATGATCGAGTCGGCCAATATGGAAATGAAGTGTCGGAGAATGATAGATATGAACAGGAATACTGGAAACTGCTGATGAAGGTATTCCCTCCTGTGGACCGAACAAATCAATACGACAACAATAGTAACAATATTGTTGATAACAACTCATTTAATTTCAATGAAAACATGGAAGAGGCTCTTGCGGGTCCAATCAATAACCCATATGCTGAAAACCCAAGTGTGGGAACTCCAGTCAATAACCCACCTATGACAAACACACACATGAGGGAACCTAGGAGAAACCCACCAATCGACGAATCCACCTATCCCTTTGGATACGGTAATGATCGAGTCGGCCAATATGGAAATGAAGTGTCGGAGAATGATACATATGAACAGAAATACTGGCAACGGCTGATGATGCTATTCCCTCCTGTGGACCGAACAAATACACACGACAACAATAATAACAATAATGTTGATAACAACTCATTTAATTTCAATCAAAACATGGAAGAGGCTCTTGTGGGTCCAATCAATAACCCATATGCTGAAAACCCAAGTGTGGGTACTCCAGTCAATAACCCACCTATGACAAACACACCCATGAGTATACCTAATTCAAATTTACTATTAGGGGGACCATCGGTGAGGATACCGAACATTAACAAACCAAACAAGCCTTTCTCTGATGAGTCTAACGATGAAGAAATAAAGAAACAATTAGCTAAATTGGAACTAAAAAAAGACAAGAAGAAGAAAGATTGCACTTCGGATAAACCATCGGAATGGGATTCATTCGAAGAGGAAAAATCAAATAGAAAAGGCGAAACTGTAAAAGAAAGCAGTAGTCACAAAGGCAAAACTGTAGAAAAAAGCAGTAGTCATAAAGGCAACGCACATAAGACAAAGGATTCCCAGGAGGAATGTTCAACAAGCAAAGGCTTTTTATCAAGGATGTTCAACAAAAGCAGCTACAAAGGTCAAAGGCATTGATGAGTCTAATTCTGATGTGTCTTATTATTCTCTAACAAGATCCAAAAGCAAATAAAGTCGTCGCTGTCAAAAACGTCAGTTGCTTTGAACATTTTCTAGTTTTAGTTTGAATTTGTATTTTCTTCTAACTAGCAATTATTTTAAGTTTTAACTTTCATTTTAGAATTAATTTGCAATTATTTCTAAGTTTGGCATAAAAGTGCAGTTATTTTTAGTTTCAGAGTTATTTTACAGATTTTGCAGGTTTGGCAACGCCGCCGTAGAATTTAGATGTGTTTTTTTTTTTTTTTTTTGGCTCCTCAATTTTTAATTAAAAATATCAGTTAAACGGTTTTTATTTAAGTTTTAATATTCAAAAAATAAAAAATAAAAATCTTGATTTACTTATTAAATACTTGGTTTGATTAAAAAGTGAATTAATTAAGATATTCTCAAAATTCTTTTTTTTTAAAACCATAAGACAATGGATTATAAAAAGTCTTTGTCCAAATAGTTAATGTTACACAGATACACAAACAAAGATATTTTCAAGTAGGTATTTTTTGTCCTCCGATTTCTTAAAAAAAAAAAATTAATTTGAAATTTAGACTTTATTAACAATACATAAACGAAATGAATAGAGAAGAAATGGAACTGTTGTTTATCAATTTAAGTAATGGGATCCGCTCAGATATTCAGTCGGAAGTAGCAGCAATCAAAAATATAATCGACCCATTGGCTGATAAGGTAAACGAACAGGATAAGAGACTGATCGAGCTTGAGACGGAAAAAAGGAAGAGGCACATAATAATCTATAATCTGGAGGAAATAGGAGGATATAGAGAACTGGAGGAGGATGTCCTGAATTTTTCAACATAACCATGAAGGTAACATGTAAGCTAGAAGAGATAGATCTCATTACAAGATTGGGTAAAAAAAAAACAGGAAGAAATGGTCCTGTTTTGGTAAAATTTTTGGCGCAGAGAAAAAAATATGAAATATTAAGCAACAGAAGAAATCTAAACAATTCAGGATACAATATAGACGAGGATTTTCCTAAAGAAATTAGGGACAAGAGAAAAGCTCTAATTTCCGAGATGAAACAACTAAGAGCTAAAGGGGTCTTTGCAATACTTCGGAATGATAGACTTATTATAAAGCAGAGCACAACACAAGCTAATACAGGATATAACCAAATGAAATCCAATGGATCTTACTTAGAGAGTGAAAGAAAAAGACAATTATCTATATCTCCAGAATCAATATTCCAGCCGAACCCAAAGAAGGCGATTATGTTTGGAAAGAATAATTTGACTAAGAAAAAAAAAATCCACCTATGACAGGCAACATGATCTGGATCTAGGTTCCGTATCAGAAAACACCACCCAAAATATCTTAACAGAAATTAATAGTTCGGGTTCACAAATCAATATTCAGGGAAACGATATAGATTTTATGGATAAAAATCTTACGGCGGATGTACTGAACAAATCAATTATACAGGTTGATGAAGGAAACAAACAAATGTAGCAATTAGAAATAACTTTTTGGAATGTCGAAGGGTATAAAAATTTATTGGAGCTGGATAAGGACCAAAGAAATAATATTTTGAATTTTCATGTAATTGGTTTTACAGAAACTTGGGTAATAAGAGAACCAATCTTACCCTATTGGTTGAAAAATGATTTCAACCCAATACATAGTGCTGCTCAAAGACTAGGGACGAGGGGAAGGGGCAGTGGTGGAATTCTTTTATTGGTTAGAAAAAATATTTCAAGTTTCAATTACACAGCAATACATATTTATAGAAATAATTTTACAGAACACAAGGTGTGTGGTTGGTTGCTTTTACATTAGATCTGATATGTGCATAGATAGTATTTTCGAAACAATTTCATTAAATATGCCTTATATATTTGAGAGTGAAGAAAACAAGGAGATAGTTATTGGAGGGGATATGAATAGCCATGTAGGCAGTAAGGATGAGTTAGATGAGGATATTGTGATGGGCACAGCTCTGCAACCAATTAGACTATCCCTGAGAGAGAAAGTGAACAAGAGGGGGGAAGTTCTACTTTCCTGGATGAGTAGACTGGGTATGACATTGCTGAATGGGAGAACACCGGGAGATAAGCCTGCTCAATTTACATACATAGATTCAAGAAATAAAAAAAACAGTACAGGAGAATGTTTTGAGAGCAGTATCATCGATCTGGTGTTCTGTAGCATGAATGCTATGTCTGAAATAGTTAGTCTGGTTGTCCTAGATTTCGTCCACACATCGAATCACTTGCCCATTAAATTAACTCTAGCTTATAATATATCGTCGAATGAAGAAATAATGGATAATGAGTTGTACAAGATGGAAGGATGAGAAAAAAGAAATATTTCAAGAAAAAATAAAAAATAACATTAACAATATCGAGAGACCAGCTGAAGATATCTTACCTGAAGAGCAAATTAAATTTATGAGTGAAGTTCTGAAACAAAGTATAATAAAAGCAGCACAAGAATGTAAAATGCCCTACAACACAAAAACCCATAAAGCAGGAAATTTAACTTGGTTCAACTCTAAATGTAGAGAGTGTAAATATTTAACAAGAAATAAATATAGAGCATGGAAGAGAAACAAAACACCTCAGAAACTTAAGAACTACCTAGAGGAAAAGAAAAAATACAAAAAAATTATGAAAGAGCCACACTCCGAACACCAAAATAGTCTTAGACTTAAACTGAGCAATGTGAAAAACGCTTGCGAATTTTGGAAAGCGATTAAATTTTATAAGCCGCGAGACAATAAAAAAGATAACCGTATTACAAAACAAGAGTGGGAAATAAATTTTAATTCGTTTTACCAATCATATATTAATGAGGACGAGGTATCTCTTTGGGGAATCGGACACAGAAAGTTGGACACAAAATTTACAGAAAACGAATTGAGGAAAGTTTTGAAAAAAATCAGAAACAATAAATCCCCAGGTCCTGACAAAATTCCAAATGAATTTTGAAGAACGTGAACAGCACAGAATATTTACTTGCCCTATTCAATAAGATTCTTGATTATGAATATTTACCAGCAGACTGGAGCTATAGCGATGTGATTTGTATTTATAAAAAAGGAAACATCAAGGATACAAACAATTATCGGGGAATAGCCCTTTTAAACACATTGACAAACATTTTCACACAACTACTTGCAAACAGAATATATGACTGGGCAGACAATGCAAATATAATACCAGAAGAACAAGCTGGATTTAGACATGGAAGAAGTTGTGTGCATCACATATTCACTTTACAATCTTTAATCCAAATACAATTACGGCTGCCAAAACAAAAAATGTATGCGTGTTTTGTGGACTTCAGGCGTGCCTTCGATCTATTGAATCATAGCTTAATATAGCAGAAACTATACAACACGGGAATGTCAACCAAATTTATAAGAATTATTAGAAAACTCTATACGAATGCGCAGTGTAGAAAAAATGAAAAAACCGACCCGATTTACAACGTTACCAAGGGAATATTACAGGGTGACAGTCTGTCACCACCTATTTTTATCCTAGTAATCTGCGATATTGTGGATTTTTTTTTAGGAAAAAGGGATTCTCAGGAATACAGCTAACTCAAAGAGCGAAAGTAACCATTCTGTTATACGCTGACGACCTGGTGATATTGGGACACAGCAAAATCGACTTGCAACGAAAAATTAATGCAATAAAAGAATACTGTGAAGTAAACCTTATGGAAGTTAACACAGAAAAAACCAAAATAATAGTTTTCAGAAAAGCGGGAAAGCTGAGTATAGAAGACAAATTCTACTATGGCCAAAAATAATTAGAAATAGTGAAGAGCTATATGTATCTGTGTGTAACGTTTTCATCTTCTTCATTATTCAGAGACCATACTGGGGTAGCCATAGAAAAATCAAACAAAGCGCTCGCAATGGTAAGACAGATGATGGTGAATGCCAAAATGATCTCATGGGACAGCAGAGTATATCTGTACAATACAATTATTAAAGTTACCTTACTGTATGCGGCCGAAGTATGGGCTATGAACTATTGCGATGAAATTGAACAAACACAGACAAAATTCTTTAGGATGATACTCTGCCTGTACAATAACAAACCCAATCACTACCTCAGGCTTGAAACAGGTATCACAAAACTAACAAGAGAAGTACTAAAAAAATGCTTATCTTGGAGAATTAAATTAGAGAAAATGCCAGAAGGTAAACTACCAAAACCGTGTTAGGAAAAATTGGAATCATTAACCAATACCGGAAGGGAGGATAATAAATACAACTGGGTGCAACAATTTAGTAACTTTTTTAAAGAATATTGCCCCAGCGAGAATTTTAATATATCATATGCAGAAAAAAACGTTGATAACATTATACAAATGTGTGAAAAAAAACTTGTAAACCAAGACATAGAAAGAACAAAAGCCTCGTCATACAATGAACATTACAAGAACTTAAAAAACAATATTAATTTTACGGCTGAAAAATACCTTCTATACAGAATACCGATAGACAAAGCAAGGATAATCGCTCAAATAAGAATGATGAGAGACACTTAGAATTTTCTTGGAAAACAACAGACCTGTGTGATTTATGAAGAATCCCTTGTTCATATCCTGTTTCAATGTCCACACTATAATCAACTCAGACAACAGTATATAGATAAACTGATCAACTCAAAATGAACAGAACCCAAAATCAATCAAGTACTGAACATCACAAGTGAAAATCAACTGAACACAATCTACGTTTATATGAAAAGCGTATTTAGAATGAGGGAATTTTTGAGGGGGGAATAGTATAGAAAGTGTAATTACTGCGAGATTAATAGAGAAAAGTTTATAGTTTAAATGCTGAGTCCAATTGATTTTCTTCAATTGCACTTCAAGCATAAGGTTAAACCAACAAATTATGGCTTTCTCTGCTTTCTTTATGAATGCAAAAGAAGATGTCAATTGTTTTGTGATAAGATAGAAGAGTAATAAAGAAAAGAATAGATATATACTTACCTCACTTAATTCATTTTAACATTGATAAAGGAGCAATCTTTATCAACTTTTTCCAATGAGAATACATTTTCGGGTTTAATTGTGAAGGCAGCCATTTATATTATAATTTATTTTCTTCTAATCTGTGATTGAAATGTTTTTTAAATAACTACTTAGTCTAAATATGAATACAACTTATATTTAAAACTTTGCCTCAAATTCTTTAACCTTTTAACCAAAAAATCCGGTGATATATGAATATGAATACTGTTTGTTGTTATCTTTAGAAGCGGTTTGTTGTTATCTTTAGATAAACAAAGAATATTTGTTTATACATACAGCAGGCAGAAATTAAGGTACTGACTTCTATACAGTGTTGCCAAGACACATATACAACATATCTCCCTTTTATATAATACAGAGGAACCTCTTTTATTTCAACTCTAATATCCGTACAATAACATACATGCATCATTGAATAATATTACGAGGAAAGAATGTATGACTTGAAATCGCTAGACACTTTTGAAATGAATTAGGGTCTTAGCTTTCGCGCCAAGAATTTGAATGTACAATGCCGGATCCGAAAGACTTTTAGGGGAAAACATCAACCTAGCGTTAATAATAATTATTCGGCTGGCTAAACCAAACGTTCTTCTTGATTCCAAGCGTCGAAATGAAACAATAAAATCTTTTTACGAACCCAGCACTGAAATTTTTAATTAAAAATGTAAGCAAAGAGGGGAACCTGATGGCGGTAAATTTATAATTTTTTGAAAATTTAAATCGATTTTTAATTGGCGATAAAAACATTTTAAAAGAATGAAAACACTATTAAACACCATAATTAGATATAAACCATCAATTGCATACGAAAAAATAATATTTAAGGAAGTAGTAAACGAAAAAAAAAAAAAAAAAAAAAAAAAAAAAAAAAAAAAAAAAAAAAAAAAAANAAATGGGTCCATCGAAGAAAAAAAAATGACAAAAAGAGTCGTTAGACTCTTTTTGCAAAATTAGGGTCATAGGTGTTAGGAATTTAATTTTACAAAAAGAGCCTAACGTTTTTTGTACGGAGCTGAGACCTTACATTCTTTCCTGTTAATATATATATTCAAAGATCCTAATCCACTTGATAGCCCCCATAGTCTATGAGACACCCTGTATATAATAAGCTGTGCTTTTATGAACAACATCCTCGTCATGATTTGTAGAAGAAAAGCACATCCCTATGATAGTGACATCTTAACCCACTTGATAGCCCCCATAGTCTATGAGACACCCTGTATATAATAACCTGTGCTCTTACGAACAACATCCTCTTCATGATTTGTAGAAGAAAAACACATTCCTATGATGGAGGTATCCTAACCCACTTGATAGCTCCCATAGTCTATGAGACACCCTGTATATAATAACCTGTGCTTTTATGAACAACATCCTCGTCATGATTTGTAGAAGAAAAACACATTCCTATGATGGTGACATCCTAACCCACTTGATAGCCCCCATAATCTATGAGAAACACTGTATAAGCTGTGCTTTTATGAGACCCCTGTATAGAGTTACCCGTTTTGAACCCGAACAACATCCTCGTCATGGCCTGATTTGACGTCATGGAAGAAAAACACATTCCTGTGTCCTACTTGAAAAATATGTTTTCACCAACCATAGGTAACGCATGTAAGCAATAAAATATGTAAAACACAATCTCACAAAAGAACTAGTATTTCTGTGAACTAACGACCTCACTCACTTAAAATGTACATTATAGTGGCCGAGTCAATCAATCAATAGTAGCATCATCGTTTCCAGATGAAGCTCTAAATTTGCTTCTCTTGGAGGCTCATAATTGACATGGCCCCCAGAACCATGTCAATCTCTGCAATATGATTACATCAGTAACATAATAATATTGCAGAATTGCTTTCTGTGTTATTTTACCTAGTTGAGGATTTTAGCTAAAGTAATAGATATCTTACAATCTCAAGTCTTCTTCTTAACTTCAACTTTTCCCAATTGAATTTGTGTTCGGCGTTGCCTCCCTTGATTCTACCATGCAAAAACTTTTCGTACAATGCCTACTCTCTGTAACTGTATTCTTTACTGGAATGGTAACTGTTGTGGTTCTTAGAGCCAGATCGGTTTGCATCCTAATATTATTAAAAGATTTTGCCCATTCGATCTGGTCTTCTAATATCACAATTTAGTTTTTGCTATTCAATAAAATTTTCTAATAATAAATTATTAATAATAAAGACAATATCGATTCTGAAATTTTTAATTTGTGGCGAGCTTTCAATAGTTCTCAGACTATCATCGTCAGGCCGATGTTGGCTCTACGATGTTCAGAGTAGAAATGAGGGTATCAGAGTATGAGATGTTAATACTTCTGTAGATCGAGCAAGTTTTGATAAATTCTCATATTGTTTCCCACATCACTTTTGTAATTAATGGAGCATGGATTTTGATTTATGTGGAAAGCCTCTAAGATTTTTCTTTTTTTATACTGTTTCTCATTAGCAATTATTTTAGCCTCATCAAAATTAAATTTTGGTTTGTTTTCAAAGGCATGGTTGGTCAAGGCTGTATTGTTTTTCTCCTTTTTTACATCATATTGGTGTTGGTATAACCTCTTTTTCAGATATTGTCCGGACTCTCCTATATAATTAGACCCACATTTTATCTGGTACACTAACCCTGATTTAATTTCTTTTTTGATTGGATCTTTTAAACAAGTAAAAAGTTTGACTTTAAGCTATTGCTGCTTTTGTGCCCAAATTTAGCGTTAGGTATCAGTTCCTTTAAGGTTTTTTTCAATTTTGTACGAAGTTTGATTTAAGTAAGGAAATGAGAAGTAAACGGATGTAAAAATTTTAGAATCGATATTGTCTTTATTATTAATAATTTATTATTTATTTACGATTCCTTGAAAATATTTTTTATTATTTTCTAATAATGTTCACTTCTGCATGACAATACAGACCGAGGAGGGCCTTGGCCTCCTCAATGATGTGTCGCCACTCAACTCTCTCATTGACCGCATCACTCCATCCTATCAGACCCATTATTTCCAAATTTTTTGTATGTCATCCAGCCATCTTATTCTAGGTCTCTCTTTCTTTCTATTGCTGTATACATTTTATTTGGTCATAAAGCCCATGCCCATTTGCCAAGTTCTTCTTTCAGGTACACTACATATATATCAAATTAAAATACCGCTTATCCTGTAGTGCAAGAATGTCGAGCTTGTACTTTACTTTAAGCTTGTCTCTTGCCACTTCTTGCATTTGCCTGCTTACATTAAAGCTCTTTACATTCCAAGTAACAAATTTTAGTTCATTAGTTTTGAGTGTTTTCCGTTGTCCATTCCGAGTCAGATATTGGTTATTCGCAACATTTTGCCCCGTAGGACAATTTACAGGATTGAGTTACTAGCCTAACCACCATCATGGAGGATCAGTCCACTGACTTCCAGTTGCAGATGTGGGTATCTGCGGCTTCAGTCCACCTCATCAGTGCCAACAAAAAGGAGTTCCCATCTTGCTCGGCGGGGAAGTACTGTAAAAACCATTGACTCAACATTCATGACTGAGTAGAGAATGGAACTCTCCCAGGTTTCGTCCATTGGGAAGACTCTCCATATGTACAACTATTTTCTTTTCTGTAATTGTGAACGTTAGTTCACAGGCTTTTTCAAATCTGAAATAGGGAACTTTTAGAACAAATTCATTTAATAGCCCCAGGTCAGGGAAAGTCGCCTGTTGATTGGCACTTACACCCTGATATTGAAGAACTTCCCTTTCCCAAAATTTTTGGGGGCTATCCCTGTGAGGCAAATCAATTTAAACTTAGTTATGCAGAATGGGTAAAACAGAATCTAGGCTTGTAGATAGACGCAGTGCTATCACCACTAGAGTTTCTTATATGGCGAAAAGGAAAATTGAATTAATTTGTATATGAAGTATTAACACATGTTTAAGAAAAGGTAGGATTCAACAAAGTAACACTAATATACTTTGAAAGAAATATACTTGATGAAGAATATTTAAATAACCTCATCATGCATGATGATTGTTATAGTGTTTCAAAACAAATTAGGTCTTCCCCTGCATACTGGATACTGGGATTCGTCAATTAGGTCGACCTTCTATTTTTTTAACTCTTTCAGCTGCTGAGTAGAAATGGCAAGAATTAATATTTTTTTCCGAGATATATAATAAAAACTTTTCTCAGTTAGAAGCTTTAAAGTTAAGTGAATTTGAAAAAACAGATTTAATTAGGCAGGGCCCGCTTACATGTGCTAGATATTTTGACCAAAAAATGTTGAAATTTATGCACTCTTTGAAACACGATAATGGTCCGTTCAAAAATTATAAAGTTACAGATAGCTATGAACGTGTAGAATTTCAAGTTAGTGGGAGTGCACACGAACAAGAGTTCCTCTGGATTAAAAATGTAGCAAAATATACACAAGAAACTCGAGAAGAGTGTATTAAATTTATAGATAGATTTATAACATGTGAATTAGATGAGGGCAATCCTTATATTAAGTATTTAAATCATAAGCATTAACATACATATTATAGGGGTAAAAAGAATAACATGAAATGTAGATTTAATTTCCCCATTCCTCCTTTACATTATACCGCTATATTAGATCCCACTCCAAAGAATGAAATAACAGATAAATGTAAAAATGATTTGAAAAAGATTCGAGAAACAGCAAATTATTATTTCAGAAATCCAAGGGAAGATATTTTTGACGTAATTTTAGAAAATATAGGTTTATCTGAAGACGAATATATATTAGTTCTTTAAAGCGTTCTCAACTATTTTTGAAACGGTCCGGTCGTGAAGTTAGCAATAATTCGCATAATAAATTTATTTTAAACCTGTTTGAATCTAATATAGACGTTCAATTTGTTTTAGAAGAGTAAGGTGTAGCAAGAATTAATAAAATTTTATATAACTAATTATATTAGTATGATTTTATATAATTAATTATATTAGGATGATGCAGGACTGAGAAGGTTACTGAGACAAGCAGCGGAGATGTTCAAAAAGGATTTAGTTCTGTCAGGGAAAACTTAGAAACATTTGTAATATTTTTATTAACAGTAATTTGATGTCTGCCCAAGAAGCTTCTTATCATGTGTTAGGTCTCCCTTTATCAAAAAACAGTAGACTTATAGTATATATTAATACAAATCCCATAGAAGAACGAGTTGGAAAGTTGAAATTAAATGCAGATTAAAGAAAATTAAATTGTGAGTCCGATGATATTTTTATGAGTGACATTTTTGAAAAATATAGAAAAAGACCAAAGAAGTTGGAAAAAATTTGTTTAGCGGAATTCGCTACTCTGCATTACGAACAAAATCCGAATATCAAACTTCTTGTAAAACGTTCAACACTCTCTCATTTGAGATCATTACTCATCCAGTAATGTCGCGGCACCCATCCTTCACAAATCTTACTCAAACTTCTTGTAAAACATTCAACACTCTCTCATTTGAGATCATTACTCACCCAGTAATGTCGCGGCACCCATCCTTCACAAATCTTCCTTGAGGAGAAGTTTGAACTTCTTGTTAAACGTTCAACACTCTCTCATTTGAGATCATTACTCACCCAGTAATGTCGCGGCACCCATCCTTCACAAATCTTCCTCAAACTTCTTGTAAACCGTTCAACACTCTCTCATTTGAGATCATTACTCACCCAGTAATGTCGCGGCACACATCCTTCACAAATCTTCCTCAAACTTCTTGCAAAACTTTCAACACTCTCTCATTTGAGATCATTACTCACCCAGTAATGTCGCGGCACTCATCCTTCACAAATCTTTCTCAAACTTCTTGTAAAACGTTCAACACTCTTTCATTCGAGATCATTACTCACCCAGTAATGTCGCGCACTTTTGTTCTTCTGTTTTCTAAAACAAGATCATGGACTTTTTGGACCATTTCTGCCATCCACAGGACGTCCGAAATGGGGCCCGTCTGTACTGTTCGTACAACCTCGTTTAAACTCGGTACACACCTAATATATTTGAAAGTAACAGAGTGCCTAATGCCGGGTTTTCATTTCGGTCTATCCTTCTAAACAAAATGAACCTTATCAGTTATCACCGAACCTTATCAGTTATCAAATTTATGCATTATGAAAAAAGTTTGGAACTGTCGCCTAAGAATAGTTGCTAATCAATGAAATGCATGGAAATCCTCAAAAAATTAATGCATAGGTAACTACTATTGAAAAACAAAAAATTATTTGTCTGAAACAAATAGCCGAGACCACAAAATTATCGATGAACCTTTTTTTTTTTTCTTTCTTTTTTTTCCACATACTCTATTTTCCCCCAGAATCGTGTTTATCCATATGGAGTAGCACCTGTTCAGCCCAGGATAGTAACGAGAATTTTGGTGTATGAGGCTAAATAAATTATAACTATTAACTTAAATATTTATTACTCATAATCAATAATGTATAATATGATTTATCCAATGAATTTTTAAATTTAACTTAACTCAACCTAATGCGCCTATTTATTACTTATAATAAATAAGTTAACTCCGCCTGACCTATATCCTATTTATTAGATACTTCAAACTAAACCTAACCCAACCGAGCAATTGTAACAATTAACTTATTTATTACTTATAATAAATAAGTTAACTCCGGCTGACCTATTCTATTTATTAGATACTCAAAACTAAACCTAACACAACCAAACAAAGTAACTTTAAAATAAATCATAACAATTAACTTATTTATTACTTATAATAAATAGGTTAACTCAGGCTGACCTAACCAATTTATTAGATACTCAAAACTAAACCTAACCCAACCGAGCAAAGTAACTTTAAATTAAATTATAACAATTAACTTATTTATTACTTATAATAAATAGGTTAACTCAGGCTGGCCTATTCTATTTATTAGATACTCAAAACTAAACCTAACACAACCAAATAAAGTAACTTTAAAATAAATCATAACAATTAACTTATTTATTAATTATAATAAATAGGTTAACTCAGGCTGACCTATCCTATTTATTAGATACTCAAAACTAAACCTAACCCAACCAAACAAAACAACTTTAAAATAAATTATAACAATTAACTTATTTATTACTTATAATAAAAAGGTTAACTCAGGCTGGCCTATTCTATTTATTAGATACTCAAAACTAAACCTAACACAACCAAACAAAGTAACTTTAAAATAAATCATAACAATTAACTTATTTATTACTTATAATAAATAGCTTAAACTCAGACTGACCTATCCTATTTATTAGATACTCAAAACTAAACCTAACCCAACCAAACAAAGTAACTTTAAAATAAATTATAACAATTAACTTATTTATTACTTATAATAAATAAGTTAACTGAGGCTGGCGTATTCTATTTATTTTAACAATTAACTTATTTATTACTTGTAATAAATAAGTTAACTCAGGCTGACCTATCCTATTTATTAGATACTTTAAACTAAACCTAACCCAACCAAACAAAGTAACTTTAAAATAAATCATAACAATTAACTTGTTTATTACTTATAGTAAATAGGTTAACTCAGGCTGACCTATCCTATTTATTAGATACTTAAAACTAAACCTAAACCAACCAAACAATGTAACTTCAAAATAAATTATAACAATTAACTTATTTATTACTTATAATAAATAATATGATTTATCTAATACATTTTTTAATTTAACTTAACCCAACCCAATGCGATTTTCTGTAATATAAACCAAAATATAACTGGTTGCATACTCGGGCTGACCTATCCTATTCTAAGCTGCCTTGACCGGAAAGTTACTAGATTATGAGATAGTTGTGCTCTTAGGTTAGATCTTTCTTGTCTCATGAAATCCAGAAAATCGCCATCCGCAGCGATAGTTGCCAAATTTTTTATTAATGTCATTAAGCGATTATCTTCTGTACCTAATCGAATGGCAATTAAAGAGAGTTTTTCTTGTGTTTCAATATCCAAATCCTGTAATCATTTAATACAAAAATAAAATGAGTTGATTTAATTTTAATGGGTAGAAATCGCGACAAGTAAACAATCCCCATAAGAAATACATTGGAGCGAGAGATATAGCATGATACATCATTTAAAATATGCGCGGGCGAGGACGCAATCGGGTTATGCTAGTTTGATACAAAAATAAAATGAGTTGATTAGGTTAGGTTAGACCTAACCTAACCAAGCCAGATAACTCTAAATCGACTTAAGCCAATTAAATGCAGTGTATGCTGTGTTTTACTATCCAATTCCTGTAATTAGTTGATACTGAAGTAAACAATCTGTATATGGAATATTATGTAAACATCCTGTATATAGACCGCGACGCTTCTCCTTTCTATTTTTTTTATTTCTCCTTCTAGATGATACTCGAGTCTTGTAGGAGTGGGGTCGGGGTTAACGAGGGAATGAATGTGTGTAATTACAATCTCATTTGAGAATGTGTGGAAAGAAATAGAAAAATCTATTATTCCAGAACGTTTTGTTGATTTGTTTACATTGTAGGTTGTTTACGTTTTTTTATGCAGGTTGTTTGTTTACTTCCATGAGGATTGTGTATTGTTTCCTTCCAGAAATCGTTAGGGTATAAATGAGAGGGACGAGTAGAAACCGAAGTCAGTCTAATTTTGGAAGCGAGATCGATAAGTCGAGTTTTACAAGTGATAAGTCAGTTTAGTTTTGAAAGCGAAGTGAGTCTCAGTTCGTCTGTGAATTACCTAGTATTTTCGAGTGTTTTTGAATACGATATTGGCGAGTTTACAGTATACGAATTTGTGTTACGTTTTTTTTTTTTTATTTGTAATTTCTATCTTTAATAAATTGTTTTAAGTTTTTATTTTATTTTTAAAGTTAGTTAACGCGTTTTTAATCCACGACTACTTAATCCTCGAACCCTAAATCTAGAACAATACAAAAATAAAATGAGTTGATTTAGTCTACACTTCAATCCAGATAACTCTTATAAATTATTCCTTTGCGAGACCCGGGACAGTAATAAAGTGAGAAAGTAATTTTCAACAAACAACTTAAATTAATAAAAAAAAAATGAACTAATCCGATATTAACGCAATATCGAAAGGAATTAATAAAAATAATAAGATGTGTATATAAAAATAATTATTAGTAATTTGTTTATAATAATAAACAAAACAGTATGCTCATATCATTATTTATTTTATACGAGATGAACCAAAATAACGTCTTTCCCAAAACAAAATACTTTCATGAGTTTATGCCGTTTTCGATTCGTTTTGCTATGCACATTTATCTTCACATCAGCTACTCGTTGTTTTCACGATGCTGAGTGAGCGCCGATACATTCAAACCACAATGACAAATTAATTACTCCTGCGGAATTTGAACCCGGGTCTCCCGAGTATAAAACTAGTGCCAGCGACCCATAATTTAAGCCAGAGAAGCAAGTACATAATTTTCTTATATACAATTAAAAATTATGGTTTTAAATTTGCTATTTAACGCAGTTTTTGAATCGATCGTCCGAAAATTTACTTCACCTTTTTCTACTTCTGGATTTTGCACTGAAATTTTAGCTCAAAAAATGTTGAA
>CM022877.1:40335445-40349699 GCA_012654025.1 Pachypsylla venusta | reverse complement strand
TTGATGATGTTGTTCTTGTTATTGCTGTTGTTGATGATGATGATGTAGTTGTTGATGATGTTGTTCTTGTTGTAGAAATTGTTGTTGTTGATGATGTTGTTGTTCTTGTTATTGTTGTTGATGATGATGTAGTTGTTGTCCTTGTTCTTGTTGTTCTTGTTATTGTTGATGATGTTGTTCTTGTTATTGTTGTTGATGGTGTTCTTGTTATTGTTGTTGATGGTGTTGTTCTTGTTGATGATGATGTTGTTGTTGCTCTTGTTGCTATTGTTGTTGATGATGTAGTTGTTGTTGTTGGTGATGATGAGTTACACCTTATAATATTACATAAGTCATGCATAAAAAAATAANGGGGGGCTGAACCCCCCCCCCTTGTTACGGCCTTGCATAAAAAGCTATTTATCGTCAAAAACAATTTGTCAAAAACTGAAATTAAGTCGCAAAAATAGGTGAAATACCTACTTACTAAAACGTTCTTACAAAATTGTTTTTATACATCACGCTACCTATATTTCGTGGCACCTATGATAATGTTTTTACTAGGGATGGGCTAGTCATCCACGAGTCAACTCATGAGTCGACTCATGACTCGACTCATTCACGAGTCGAATCATCTTTTTGAAATGAGTCGACTCTTCAAAGTGTCGACTTACGAGTAGGTTTTTTGTTGTTGACTGATAAAGATAATAAAGGGAGAAATATTTTTCCGGGTGTTTGTTGTTTACTGAAGGAAAATGTTCTTTTATTCTGGTGACGATTGATTGTGATATCTTTTTAATGTATTCACCGAAGTTGGGGACGTTTATTTGAGAGATGCCCCTTTTGTCAATTGGTTTTATTTATGTCTTTCTGATCAAATATGGTGTTTTTGAAAATTGTCACTCGATGCGAGTCGAAATCAAGAGTCGACTCAATGAGTCGACTCATATTTGTGAGTCGAGTCGAATCATGTCGACTCACCAAAGTGAGTCGAATATCCCATCACTAGTTTTTACATTTCCTGCTCTATTTCATCCATACTATATACATATACTATACTAGCTGTATTCCCGTGCTTCGCTACGGTTACAAAATTCAACAAAAATTTCGAGATCGCGAAATTAAATTTTCTCAATTTTAGATTTTTGTTGGAACCGAGCCCATCGTGGAGCTACGTTGATTATCAGTCAGTACGTCAATCAGTACCAACTGGGCTTTGCGTTTTATAAGTATAGATGATGGTTTTTTGTGTTCTACAAAAGTTTGCATATCAAATCACATGGAGAAAATAAAATACTCAATTTAGGGCCAGTTAAGCAACGTCGGACGTGGTCAGTACTTCGATAGGTGACCGCTTGGGAACTTTTCGGCCCAACCGAGGCTAGGTGAGGTCAATATGGGTAGCTGGTTTGCAAGTTTTCAGCGAATGGAGGGTAAAACCCCGTCTTGAATGACCAATAGATGTTAAAGAGACGTTAAGCCAAATTAAAAAAAAAAAATNGAATACACCACAGTTTCCGTTAGATCACTGAAGTTAAGCAACGTCCAGCGAGGTTGTTCTATGTGGGTGTCCACGTGGGTTCGCGCCTTCGTGATGCTGGCTAATTTTTCCGGCCCAACCCAGGCTGGGTGAGGTCAACGTGGGTAACTGGTTTGCAAGATTCCAGCGAATGGAAGGTAAAACCCCCGTCTTGAATGACCAATAGATGTTAAAGAGACGTTAAGCTAAATTAAAAAGAAAAAATAAATTCGAGATCAGGCAAAATGAAATTTAGAAAATACCAACTGGTTAGAATTCAAATCTGTCCAATCGTTCTTGAGTTATTTCAATTTTTGTTAACGTAATCTCAGAACAAATTGACCATGAGCTTGAAAAACTCGTGGAAGTTATTCAATTTTCTGCGTGGAACAACTCCCCTGAAGTAACTAGAAAAACCAAAAGTGTCAATTATCCAAGGGAAATAACTGCCCTTGTAAGAGAGAAAAGAAATGCTAGAAAGCGTTGGCAGCATTTCCGTGCTCCCTCTGAAAAAACATTATTTAATTGCCTTGTTGGAAAGCTCCCCCAGACACCCTTCTCCTCTCCCCTCCCCCACTTTTGAATTGAAATCACCTACACAGAACTTTCTACTTATCCCACTCCTATCTAAAGCGAATTGGACATCCGCTAAAAATGATTCCATCTCGTTTTCTGGGGAAGCAGAGGTTGGAGCGTACACTTGCACGAACTGTATTTTTTCCTTATGTACCAGCAGTGTTAGCGAAGACATTCTTGGGGAATAGCACTCAAACTTCAGTATTTTCTGGTCTTTAAATTTACCACATACCAAGAACCCTGTTCCTCCTATCCTACCTTCTCCTCCATTAAAATAAAATATGTCCCCGTTTTCTAGCTCAAGACATCCCTCCCCTCTTCTTCTCACCTCTCCCAGGCCCACAACTCTCCATGATATATTCTCCAACTCTTCCTGTAACTCTTTTAGTCTCCAATCTTGTTTTAAAGATCTACAATTATAAGTAATAAAAGCTCAGGAAAGCTCAGGGCTGAAATTCAGAAAGTGAAACGAGAGTCTATCGATCATTACCTTAGTGAACTGACTCCTTACCAAAATACTGATTACAGCTTATGGAAAGCCACCAAATCACTAAAAAGACCAAGTATACAAGCGTCACCTCTACAATGTAGTGACGATACTTGGATTAGAGACAATAGTTCCAAAGCCGCTGCATTTGCTACTCAACTTGCAAATATTTTCACTCAAAATGAACCTGTTACTATTTAAATTTTGAATATGAAATACCGTGCACCACAGTTAGAGAGGTGCAGCGGACGATCAAAAGTGAAATCAGCCCCAAAAAAGCATCCGGATATGATCTCATAACAACCCACGTTCTAAAGCAATTACCCAGCATTGCAGTTGTTAAAATTACCCAAATTATTAACGCTGCATTTAAAATTACCTATGTTCCCCAAATTTGGAAAATAGTTGAAGTGATAATGATTCCTAAACCAGTAAATGAACTTAAATCCTACAGACCGATCTCTTTGCTCCCCGTCTTGGCAAAACTGTTTCAGAAAATTCTGCACAAACGTTTACTTGTGATCATACATGAAAAGATCATACATGAAAGAACCATCAGTTTGGCTTTCGATCTCAGCATAATTGTATAGAACAAGTCAACAGGCTTACTAGTGTAATTGAAAAGGCCCTTGAAGGTAAAAAAAGTCTGCTCAGCCACCTTTCTAGACGTCTCACGAGCGTTTGATAAGCTTTGGCACGAAGGCTTGAACTTCAAAATAAAGCAAATGTTACCATGTAATCTTGCAAAAATCTTAGAATCGTATCTCCTGGATCGATACTTTAGAATTAAGCAAGAAGACAATCATTCTGATCTCAGACATGTCAAATCTGGTGTACCGCAGGGTAGTGTTTTAGGTCCAATCCTTTATCTCCTCTACACCAGTGACATGCCAGAGAATGAAAGGAATATGACTGCCACATTTGCGGATGATACAGCTTTCCTAACAACTGGGGACCCAAGAAACTTCAGCAGAATTGAATCAAACTCTCTCCCTACATCAAAGATGGAGAATTAAACTAAATGAGAGTAAATCTGTGCATGTCGATTTCACTTACAGAAATCTACCCTATATGCCAGTCTACCTCAATAATGTAGTAATTGCTTACTCAAATCAGGCCAAATATCTGGGGATGACCCTGGATACAAAGCTTAAATAGAAAGACCATGTTAAAAAGAAACAGGAACAATTAAATTTAAAATATATTAAAACTAGCTGTTTTACCCGTGCTTCGCTACGGGCTACAATAGCTGATAGAAGAATAAGGATAAATATGAATGTTCAAATGTGAAGAACAGATTAAAAAATAATAAATTAACTGCCCAAAAAAAATAAAGCGAAAATAAAATTATTGCGAAGGAGCTATCGTGTCAAAGAGTACTCGTGAGACCTGTTTGACGCAGCGTTCCCTATTGTCATAGGGTCGCGGCTCTTATATGTCCACTTCCAGGAAGGTCTCGTAGATTGATTTAGGTCATTTAGGGATATCATTTGATCAGCAAAACTACACTTATTTACCGGCACGGATAAACAGAAATAAAAAGGTGATAATATTTGATGGACGCGCAGCACTTGGAATTCCGANTAAGAAGCATAGTTGATGCACCCTGGTACATTAGAAACGATGACCTACACCGTGACCTCGGTGTAAAATCTGTTAAAGATTGTATAAATCGTATAGCCTCAGAGCATGAAAAGAGGCTAAAGGATCATACCAACCCTTCTCCAACCCGATGCCTACTTGTTTCTTTTTTACTTTTTTCAGTTTGGTATCCTTTCTAAAAAGGTAGGTGGTAGGTATATTAATTTGTTTCTGTAGGTACTGTATCTACTATGACTTTTATTTTTTTTGCAACCCTGAAAAATGTAACCACAACACGGCACTGGTTTGAGGATTGATAAGACATAACGTATTAGCACGATTTGGACCATCAATAATGTTGTTCCCCTTTATCAAGAAAAATAATAAATTAATATTTTTAAAGAAATATATATGGTACGGAAAACCGTACCGGATTACGATCTAGGGATGGGCTAGTCATCCACGAGTCGACTCAGTCACGAGTCGAACAGCTTTTTGAAATGATTCGATTCTTCAAAGAGTCCACTTACGAGTAGTTTTTTTTTTCTCTCTCTCTCTCTCTCTCTCTGATACAGATAATAAAGGGAGAAATATTTTTCCGGGTGTTTGTAATTTACTGAAGTAAAATGTTCTTTTATTCTGGCGACGATTGATTGTGATGTCTTTTTAATGTATTCGCCGAAGTTGGGACGTTTATTTGGTAGGTGCCCCCTTTGTCAATGGGTTTTATTATGTCTTTCTGATCAAATAAACCGTTTTTCAAAATTGTCACTCGATGCGAATCGAAATCAAGAGTCGACTCATATTTGTGAGTCGAGTTATGTCGACTCACCTAAGTGAGTTGAAAATCCCATTCCTACTACGATCGAATGTAAATGTTGCTTGTTTTAGCTGTACCGCTGGGTGGGTACTGAATATGGGTACGGTCGCAGTTCTTTCGAATCATCAATATATACTGTGTCGAGGTGTATGTAGTAAAGGATGAACACAAGATATTCAAACAAGAATCAAGATAATGATAATTTATTATATAAAGTAAAGTATATTTTTTTAATAATTATGAATAATTAAAAAACACTCATATTTCATGCAAATCGAACAAGATCTTCGAAAGTTATCGTGATTCCTGCGCAGGTGGCCGAATTTCGGCCGCAGGAGTCGAACTGCAAGACCGATCGACAAGACTAATAGTCCAATATGGGAATTGAGCTAATAATTTGTAACCGATTTTGTATGAAAAAATGACCTCTTTACGCCGCAAAAAAATGTTTAATTAACTTTTTTTAAAAAATTAATATTTTCAAATAAATATACATAACATTATTAATTTTGTATTGAATTAAAAATAATTATTAGCATTATAAAAATATCTACAATGTCATCAATAAAAAATTTAATTATAAATATATTACTATTTTTTTATAATTTATTTTACATATTTTAATACCCAACTGATTATTGTCGTGCCGATTGCCGATACAATACAAATACATACGGTACAGGATACAGGACTCAGCGACTCACTCAATTCAGGACTTCAGGAGCTACGTCCTCATCAAAACAAATTTAATAAAAAGATCACAGAACATACATAACGAGAAAAGAATGTAGAAGTTGAAATCACTAGACATTTTTGAAATGAATTAGGGTCTTAGCTTTCGCGCCGCGAATTTGAATGTACAGTGCTAGATCCTAAAGACTTTCAGGGGAAAATATCAACCTAGCGTTAATAATAATTATTTGGCTAGCTAAACCAAACGTTCTTCTTGATTGCGAAATGAAACAATGTAAATATATTTCAACTCAAAGATCAAAATAAATGAGCGACGCACGGGAAGAGCCCAAAAATCTTTTCACGAACCCAGCACTGAAATTTTTAATAAAAAATGTAAATAAAGATGGGAGCCTGATGGCGGTAAATTTCAATTTTTTTGAAAATTTAAATCGAATTTTAAGTGGCAACAAAAATTTTTTTTTTTTTTTATTGTTTTTTTCTTCTTAAAAAAAGAAAAACACAATAATTTAATAGATAGATATAAATTTTATTGTAGTAAAATGATAAACATTTTTTTACAAAGTTTGACAATTAAATAAAAATAAATATAACAAGTTACAATAAAACATGTAAACTGTATACACATTTTTTTTGGGGGCTCTGCAAAAAGGAAAAGAAAATTATGCACACTTCTAATTTCAATTATGCACGGATAAACGTCTTGGCCACACTGTATAGAAGTAAGTACCTTAATTTCTGCCTGCTGTATGTATAAACAAATATTCTTTGTTTATCTAAAGAATTTGAGGCAAAGTTTTAAATCCATATCCATACTAATATATAAATGCGAAAGTAACTCTGTCTGTCTGTATGTATGTATGTTACGCTTTCACGCTTAAACTACTGAACCGATTTTGATGAAATTTGGTATGGAGATAGACTAAACTTTAGGAAAGGACATAGGCTACTTTTTATCGCGAAAAAAATGCGTTGAAACTATAAACGGCCATGCCTCTAAGGCGCCAAGCGAAGCGGGCGTATCCTGCTAGTATAAATATAAGTTGTACTCATATTTAGACCAAGTAGTTATTTAAAAAACATTTCAATCACAGATTCGAAGAAAATAAATTATAATATAAATGGCTGCCTTCACAATTAAACCCGAAAATGTATTCTCATTGGAAAAAGTTGATAACGAGTGCTCAATGTTAAAATTAATTGAGTGAGGTAAGTAAATACCTATCTATTCTTTTCTTTTGATAAAGAGTGCTCTTTTATCAATGTTAAAATGAATTGAGTGAGGTAAGTAAATATCTATTCTTTTCTTTATTACTCTTCTATCTTATCACCTGCTTTCATAAAGAAAGCAGAGAGAGCTATAATTTTTTGGTTAAATCGTACGCTTGAAGTGCAATTGAAGAAAACCAATTGGACTCAGCATTTAAACTATAAACTTTTCTCTATTAATCTCCCAGTAATTACACTTTCCATACACTTTCCCCCCTCAAAAATTCCCTCCTTCTAAATACGCTTTTCATGTAAACGTAGATTGTGTTCAGTTGATTTTCACTTGTGATGTTCAGTACTTGATTGATTTTGGTTTCTGTGCATTTTGAGTTGATCAATTTATCTATATACTGTTGTCTGAGTTGATTATAGTGTGGACATTGAAACAGGATATGAACAAGGGATTCTTTTTGTTTCAAATTACATAAATCACACAGGTCTGTTGTTTTCCAATTATACTTGTGGCCTCCGGTAAGAAAATTCACAGTGTCTCCCATCATTCTCATTTGAGCTATTATCCTTGCTTTGTCTATCGGTATTCTGTATAGAAGGTATTTTTCAGACGTAAAATTAATATTGTTTTTTAAGTTCTTGTAATGTTCATTATATGACGAGGCTTTTAATCTTTCTATGTCTTGGTTTACAAGTTTTTTTCTTCACACATTTGTATAATGTTATCAAAGTTTTTTTCTGCATATGATATATTAAAATTCTCGCCGAGGCAATATTCTTCAAAAAAAAGTTACTAAATTGTTGCGCCCAGTTGTATTTATTGCCCTCCCTTCTGGTATTGGTTAATGATTCCAATATTTCGTAACACAGTTTTGGTAGTCTACCTTCTGGCATTTTCTCTAATTTAATTCTCCAAGATAAGCATTTTTTTTTAGTACTTCTCTTGTTAGTTTTGTGATACCTGTTTCAAGCCTGAGGTAGTGATTGGGTGTGTTATTGTACAGGCAGAGTATCATCCTAAAGAATTTTGTCTGTGTTTTTTTCAATTTCATCGCAATAGTTCATAGCCCATACTTCGGCCGCATACAGTAAGGTAACTTTAATAATTGTATTGTACAGATATAATCTGCTGTCCCATGAGCTCATTTTGGCATTCACCATCATCTGTCTTACCATTGCAAGCGCTTTGTTTGATTTTTCTATGGCTACCCCAGTATGGTCTCTGAATAATGAAGAAGATGAAAACGTTACCCCCAGGTACATATAGCTCTTCACTATTTCTAATTCTTTTTGGCCATAGTAGAATTTGTCTTGTATACTCAGCTTTCCCGCTTTTCTGAAAACTATTATTTTGTTTTTTTCTGTGTTAACTTCCATAAAGTTTACTTCACAGTATTCTTTTATTGCATTAGTTTTTCGTTGCAAGTCGATTTTGCTGTGTCCCAATATCACTAGGTCGTCAGCGTATAACAGAATGATTATTTCCTCTCTTTGAGTTAGCTGTATTCCTGAGAATCCCTTTTTCTTAAAAAAATCCACAATATCGCAGATTACTAGGATAAAAATAAGTGGTGACAGACTGTCACCCTGTATTATTCCCTTGGTAACGTTAATCGGGTCGGTTTTTTCATTTTTTCCTGTGCGTATTCTACACTGTGCTTTTGTATAGAGTTTTCTAATAATTCTTATTAATTTGCTTGACATTCCCGTGTTGTAGAGTTTCTGCCATATTAAGCTATGATTCAATAGATCAAAGGCACGCCTGAAGTCCACAAAACACGCATATATTTCTTGTTTTGGCAGCCGTAATTGTATTTGTATTTAAGATTGTAAAGTGAATATGTGATCCACACAACTTCTTCCATGTCTAAATCTAGCTTGTTCTTCTGGTATTATATTTGCATTATCTGCCCATTCATATATTCTGTTTGCAAGTAGTTGTGTGAAAATTTTTGTCAATGTGTTTAAAAGGGCTATTCCCCGATAATTGTTTGTACCCTTGATGTTTCCTTTTTTGTAAATGCAAATCACATCGCTATAGCTCCAGTCTGGTGGTAAATATTCATAATCAAGAATCTTATTGAATAGGGCAAGTAAATATTCTGTGCTGTCCATGTTCTTCAAAAATTCATTTGGAAATTTGTCAGGACCTGGGGATTTATTGTTTTTGATTTTTTTCAAAACTTTCCTCAATTCGTTTTCTGTAAATTCTGTGTCCAACTTTCTGTGTCCGATTCCCCAAAGAGATACCTCGTCCTCATTAATATATGATTGGTAAAACGAATTAAAATTTATTTCCCACTCTTGTTTTGTAATACGGTTATCTTTTTTATTGTCTCGCGGCTTATAAAATTTAATCGCTTTCCAAAATTCGCAAGCGTTTTTCACATTGCTCAGTTTAAGTCTAAGGCTATTTTGGTGTTCGGAGTGTGACTCTTTCATAATTTTTTTTGTATTTTTTCTTAAGTTTCTGAGGTGTTTTGTTTCTCTTCCATGCTCTATATTTTTTTTTTGTTAAATATTTACACTCTTTACATTTAGAGTTGAACCAAGTTAAATTTCCTGCTTTATGGGTTTTTGTTTTGTAGGCCATTTTACATTCTTGTACTGCTTTTATTATACTTTGTTTCAGAACTTCACTCATAAATTTAATTTGCTCTTCAGTTAAGATATCTTCAGCTGGTCTCTCGATATTGTTAATGTTATTTTTTCTTGAAATATTTCTTTTTTCTCATCCTTCCATCTAAGTACAAGCTCATTATCCATTATTTCTTCATTCGACGATATATTATAAGCTAGAGTTAATTTAATGCACAAGTGATTTGATGTGTGGATGAAATCTAGGACCACCAGACTAACTATTTCAGACATAGCATTCATGCTACAGAACACCAGGTCGATGATACTGCTCTCAAAACATTCTCCTGTACTGTTTTTTTTTTTTCTCTTGAATCTATGTATGTAAATTAAGCAAGCTCATCTCCCGGTGTTCTCCCATTCAGCAATGGCATACCCAGTCTACTCATCCAGGAAAGTAGAACTTCCCCCCTCTTGTTCACTTTCTCACTCAGGGATAGTCTAATTGGTTGCAGAGCTGTACCCATCACAATATCCTCATCTAACTCATCCTTACTGCTTACATGGCTATTCATATCCCCTCCAATAATTATCTCCTTGTTTTCTTCACTCTCAAATATATAAGGCATATTTAATGAAATTGTTTCGAAAATACTATATCAGGTCTAATGTAAAAACAACCAACCACACACCTTGTATTCTGTAAAATTATTTCTATAAATATGTATTGCTGTGTAATTGAAACTACTTCAAATTTAATATTTTTTTCTAACCAATAAAAGAATTCCACCACTGCCCCTTCCCCTCGTCCCTAGTTTTTGAGCAGCACTATGTATTGTGTTGAAATCATTTTTCAACCAATAGGGTAAGATTGGTTCTCTTATTACCCAAGTTTCTGTAATACCAATTACATGAAAATTCAAAATATTATTTCTTCGGTCCTTATCCAGCTCCAATAAATTTTTATACCCTTCGACATTCCAAAAAGTTATTTCTAAATTGCTACATTTGTTTGTCTCCTTCATAATTGATTTGTTCAGTACATCCACCGTAAGATTGTTATCCATAAAATCTATATCGTTTCCCTGAATATTAATTTGTGAACCCGAACTCTTAATTTCTGTTAAGATATTTTGGATGGTGTTTTCTGATACGGAACCCAAATCCAGATCATGTTGCCTGTCATAGGTGGAATTTTTTTTTCTTAGTCAAATTATTCTTTCCAAACATAATCGCCTTCTTTGGGTTCGGCAGGAATATGGATTCTGGAGATATAGATAATTGTCTTTTTTTTTCACTCTCTAAGTGGTCCATTGGATTTCATTTGGTTATTCCCTGTATTAGCTTGTGTTGTGCTCTGCTTTATAATAAGTTTATCATTCCGAAGTATTGCAAAGACCCCTTGAGCTCTTAGTTGTTTCATCTCGGGAATTAGAGCTTTTCTCTTATCCCTAATTTCTTTAGGAAAATCCTCGTCTATATTGTATCCTGAATTGTTTAGATTTCTTCTGTTGCTTAATATTTTATATTTTTTTCTCTGTGCCAAAATTTTTACCAAAACAGGACCATTTCTTCCTGTTTTTTTACCCAATCTTGTAATGAGATCTATCTCTTCTAACTTACATGTCACCTTCATGGTTATGTTGAAAAAATTCAGGACATCCTCCTCCAGTTCTCTATATCCTCCTCTTTCCTCCAGATTATAGATTACTATGTTCCTCTTCCTTTTTTTCCGTCTCAAGCTCGATCAGTCTCTTATCCTGTTTGATTACCTTTCTCAGCCTATGGGTCGATTATATTTTTGATTGCTGCTACTTCCGACTGAATATCTGAGCGGATCCTATTACTTAAATTGATAAACAATAGTTCCATTTCTTCTCTATTCATTTCGTTTATGTATTGTTAATAAATTTCAAATTATTTTTTTTTTAAGAAATCGGAGGACAAAAAATACCTACTTAAAAATATCTTTGTTTATGTATCTGCGTAACATTAACTATTTGGACAAAGACTTTTTATAATCCATTGGCTTATGGTTTAAAAAAAAGAATTTTGAGAATATCTTAATTAATTCACTTTTTAATCAAAAGACAATGGATTACAAACCGAGTATTTAATAAGTAAATCAAGATTTTTTATTTTTATTTTTTGAATATTAAAACTTAAATAAAAACCGTTTAACTGATATTTTTAATTAAAAATTGAGGAGCCAAAAAAAAAAAAAAAAAAAAAAAAAAAAAAAAAAAAAAAAAAAAAAAAAAAAAAANTCGTAAATTATACTTAGAAAACATATGTAAATCATTTTATCCTTTATTTTGTTTGCGGGTACTTTGTACCCCCTCCCCCCTGGCAATGCACGTAATTGAATAGAGCTTGGCAATCCTAAGGTTAAAGTTCAATATAAACTTTCGTTATTTAAATACGAACCCCCATCTTGTGATACATTTTCAGAATGATAATACAATTAGAAGTACCTACTCTGCAAAAAAATTTAAACGTCTAGCGTGTTTGGTTTCAAATTCAGTTTTACAATCTCCCATCCATACCTAACAACTCCATCATAAAATCAACTTTAATGCAAGCTGAATTCCTTTCCTTTATGGGCGATATGTTACATGAATTAATTAAGTAAAATCACATTTCGACCAGCTCTTTTTCTTTTTTGAACCTTCCACAAAAACGGTTCTTATGAATGATATATGAATTTGTTGTAAAATTAAAATATCTACAACTTTTATTGTGGCGGTATTGAGGCTTTGTTTAGGAAATAGAAACGTAAAAATGAATATAAAATTTCATTTTACGCCAAAACGGCGCCGTCTGCACTCCTATACATCCTAGAGGAAAAATGTTTGAATTGAAATTGCAGGAAATTTAATTGTCGTTTAAATAAATCGCTACAACAGTTCGCCTAAAATGCACGGGAAGCGAGTTATTGAGAAAACTCTGAAAAAAGGGTCTCTTTTAGCGGCTTTTTCAAGATGGCGGAGAACGCACAAGGGTTGGGAGGTCAAAAACTTGGATTTTTAAAGAGGAGGTCCATACCTACAAACATATAAAAATCGAAATTTCCCCAATTTTTGCATTCATAAAATCTCTGACTACTGAGACTAACAGCAAACTCTAACTGCCGATATCGTAAAGTTTTCAAATATACGCGCGTGAGCATCTTGATGTTGCGCCTTCATGTGCAGCAATTGAAGTGTGAAACGCGTGCGAATAGATATGATTGTCGGCAATATAATCGAAAAAATATTCTTGTCAAAATAGGTGCGACAAGGTCTAAATCGCCCCGGGGCCGCCACTGTGTGGGTTTGAGATAAAGTGATGTAATAATTGTGACTAATGATAATTAGGTATATCTAACATGCAACATGTTCAGCAGATCCATTTCTCTTACTTCATTCAAAGTGTAATCTTGGACACCAAATATTCGTCATGGGTTTGCTAGTCACATCCATTTTCTGTGTTGTATTTGTTCTAGCACTTCAAACTGATCAATGTAAGTACCACAGCTGTTTGTCCGTGCTTCGATTTTCAACAACAAAAAAAATCGAGATTTCGACTTAAAACTTCTTAAATTTGGATTTATGTTTTGGGGTTGGTTGGTATGGGCTCCCTTTTAGAAAAACTCAGTCCATGTGACGCATGGGTTTATTATTTTACTGGCTAAAAAAATTCCGCCCCCCCCCCAAAAAAAAAATACTCTGGGTCGTAATTAGACCTTCTTCTTGACTTCNACCAATCTCTTTTTAGACAGCAATACTGAAAACCGCTAAAAAGTGGAGAACCTCGCCAACGGGGCCTTTGATTGCACCCAAAAGTTTGGGGCACAATTACACCCCAGGTGGGACCTTTATACCAAATGGTTACAATAAAGACATTTTTGTTATAACGATTTTTTTGTAATCCAGCCTGGTTACTTTTCTTTTACAGGCCTATCAATAAGGTGGGGATGTGTTTATACTAATGATTCGCTCTTTACCCTGAGAGCATCAGTGTTAAATCCAGTAAAAAACTTAGTCTGGGGACCTTATTTCATTCTTGAAGCATCATTTACAGACTGGGATAAACTCGCAGAAGTGTTGGGGAAAATTCAAGTCTCTCTTCAAGCAATAGTTTCTCATTGGCCACACAATAGCTTTGACAATATCCCAAAGTAAGTGACCATATTAATGCTATAAGAAAAGGCTTTAAGATTTAGTGCGGCATGTCAGATGCCATGCTAAAGTCAGTTTGACACGTCTCGTCACCAGGACCCACGATTCACAAAAAAAAAAAAAAAAAAAAAAAAAAAAAAAAAAAAAAAAAAAAAAAAAAANACAAGATTCATTTTTTTTCCACAGCTAAAGACCCATTTACACTGCCCGAGCATTCGTCGCGAACAGAGTTGAAGTACGGGCATTCGTTCGAGGCTCAGGCAGTGTAAACATTCGCCGCGAGCCAATCATGTACGAAGCGAACCCTCGTTTGTCCTCGAGCCTGATTTCGAGTAACTGATCGTCAGAAATGCTCGAGCAGTGTGAAAAACAGAATGTTCGTTTGTGTTCGTGCTCTTTGAAAACTGGCGAGCAACGATCACGAATGCTTGATGCTCGCGTGTATGTTCAGGCAGTGTAAATTGGCTTTAATACGCTATACCTAGTTGAAATACAGTTATTTCAGTGTACAGGGTGTCCCAGTTAAGCAGGACAATAATTAATGGGCTGATTCTAGATGCCAATACCTACCAAAAATGCTGCCTTCAACTTTTTAATAAAAGCTTTGTTTTTGAGTTATTCGCATTTTTCATCTTTTTTTA
>CM022877.1:40307000-40320465 GCA_012654025.1 Pachypsylla venusta | reverse complement strand
ATATTACCAGTCTTGTACTTGTACCTTATTTGTAGAGTTTCGATCGCACATCATTTTTTTTTTAAATCGAAATATTTGAAAAATTATACCTAGTCATCACAACATTACAAGAATCAATGGAAAACATTCTAGTGTGAAAACTGAACTAGTCAATCTGAAGGTTCTACTCGCAACACCGTAGTTGCCGATTTTAGCAAAAATGAAGGCCTGCGGTGAACGGCGAACGGTGGACCAAACGACGATGGAGGAAGGAAGTATTTTAAGCAAGGAAAATAATAAACCCAGGTGTCACATTGGCAGAGTTTTTTATTTTCATTTACATTATTTTATTCCTGGGATTTAATTTTATTTTTATGTAAGATAATAAGATAGTAATTGATTTGGTTTATATTTTTTTTAGTTTATAATAAAGTAATAGCGACTTATTGTAATAAAAAAAAATCATTTTATCCTTTATTTTGTTTGCGGGTACTTTGTACCCCCTCCCCCTTGGCAATGCACGTAATTGAATAGAGCTTGGCAATCCTAAGGTTAAAGTTCAATATAAACTTTTGTTTTTTATATACGAACCCCCATCTTGTGATACATTTTCAGAATGATAATACAATTAGAAGTACCTACTCTGCAAAAAATTTAAACGTCTAGCGTGTTTGGTTTCAAATTCAGTTTTACAATCTCCCATTCATACTTAACAACTTCAACATAAAATCGGCTTTAATGCAAGCTGAATTCCTTTCCTTTATGGGCGATATGTTACATGAATTAATTAAGTAAAATCACATTTCGACCAGCTCTTTGTCTTTTTTGAACCTTCCACAAAAACGTGTCTCATGATTGATATATGAATTCGGTGTAAAATTAAAATATCTACAACTTTTATTGTGGTGTTTATGCGGTATTGAGGCTTTGTTCATAAAATAGAAACGTAAAAATGAATATAAAAGTTCATTTTTGTCAAAAGCGGCATTTTATGCCAAAACGGCGCCGTCTGCGCTCCTATACATCCTAGAGGAAAAATGTGTGAATTGAAATTGCAGGATATTTAATTGTCGTTTAAATAAATCGCTACAACAGTTCGCCTAAAATGCACAGGAAGCGAGTTATTAGGGAAACTCTGAAAAAGGGTCTCTTTTAGCGGCTTTTTCAAGATGGCGGAGAACGCACAAGGGTTGGGAGGTCAAAAACTTGGGTTTTTAAAGAGAAGGTCCATACCTACAAACATATATAAAAATCGAAATTTCCCCAATTTTTACATTCAAAAATTCTCTGACTACTGAGATTAAAAGCAAACTCTAACTGCCGATGCCGTAAAGCTTTAAAATATACACGCGCGAGCATCTTGATGTTACGCCTTCATGTGCAGTAATTGAAGTGTGAAACGCATGCGGATAGACATGATTGTCGGCAATATAATCAAAAAATAATTCTTGTCAAAATAGGTGCGACAAGTTCTAAATCGCCTCGGGGCCGCCACTGTGTGGGTTTGTGATAAAGTGATGTAATCACTTGACTATAGTTCTTAGTTCTTAGACTTCATAGAGTACAGTTCTGTAATCTCGATTCTGTGCGTGCTTTTCTTAGAAATAAATTATGTTTTAATTTATTTAGTTTTTTCTGTGCTAAGTTTTTTGTTTACGTTAAGTTAACGAAAATATCCTACACCAGCTCGTATCTATGTATAATGAGTAAGTACAAAGTTCCTGATGACAGAAAGTGAATTTCAATGTCAGGCAGTGGTAGCCTCATAAAGAGAGGTATATACCTTCCTGAAGAAAGTGAAATTGACATTGAAACAAGGAGTAGTTCTATTGACCCCTCGTTGTTTGAAATGTCGGAAAATGAAAATGGGATCCACAACTCCCTCAACCCGAATGAAATCCTACAAAATCCATTGAACTTAATACCGAACAGTCAAGGGGTTCGAACGAATCCCTTATACTTCGATTGGCAAACAGTGCCAGTCCTAAGAAAAAGAAATGCAAAACGTCCGAGGTTAAACGATATTAGTTTCTCCTCCCCAGAAGAGGAGGTTTTGACTAAAAATCGCTTCAGTAATCTCCCCACTGAAGACGAAGAGAACACTGCGAACAAACATACAGAGAAAAAGCCTCCTCCTATTATTCTTTACGGTATAGAAAATATAAATAAACTCTCGGAAGCTCTACAGTCAATCATTGACAAAAAAGATTTCTGGTTTAAGATCATCAGCAAGAAACAATTGAGAATCACTACCACCACAAGTGAAGTTTATAAAAAAGTTATAGATTTCATGAGAGCCAACAACTTAATTGGACATACCTTTACAAGGAAAGAAGATAAACCATTCCGCATTGTAATCAGAAAATTGCACCCTACCACACCACTTGATGAGATCAAGAATGCCTTGGAAATAGAGGGTCATACAGTCAAAGGTCCAATTGTAAATGCAAAGTTTGGACCTAATAAGGTCCCACTCTCGACATTCTTTGTAAATTTAGAACCTCAAGATAACAACAAAGAAGTATATGGAATACAATACATATACCACACTAGAGTTAGCATTGAACCTCCCAAAAAAAGAACTGGGCTGGTTCAATGTATGCGATGTCAACAGTACGGTCATACAAAAAATAATTGTATGAGACCCTACAGATGTGTGAAATGTGCTCAAGATCACATGACAGCAGAATGTCCCAAAATTGATAGAACAACTCCAGCCACCTGTGCACTTTGCCTTCAAGATCATCCTGCTAACTATAAGGAATGCCAAGTGTATCAAGAAATCCTCCAACAGAAAACAAAAGGAAGATATTTCAAGAAAACTTTACCTACACCACCACCTCCACCCCCTCCATTTACAAGTCAAGAATATCAACAACCAACACAAACTCAAAATCCCTCTGAACATGCTCAAACAAAGAGAACACGAATTTATGCAGATGCAATACGATCTCAAGAAACATCAAAACCATCAGGACCTAACACTGGTAGACTGGAAGCTATATTAGAGAAGCAATCCAAACAAATTGAAATTTTGGTTCAGCAGATGGGTAATTTAATGTCATTGCTCACAACAGTCATCAACAAGCTATGCAAATAAACTCACTTCGTATAGCACAATGGAATATAAATGGCTTAGAAAGGAGAAGTCAGGAATTGGAAACGTTAATCAATATCCACAAACTGGATGTCGTACTCATATCTGAATCCCATTTCACAGAACGGAGCTTCATCAAAATCCCAGGATATACTGTGTATAATACTCGCTATCCAGATGGAACTGCTCATGGAGGGGCAGCAATCGTAATAAAAATCAATCAAACACCATGAGTTATAGCAATATCAAACAAGACACCTACAGGCTACGACCATAGGCTACGACTGGTACCTACAGGCTACGACTGGTACGGCCCTTTGGTGGTCTCGGCAACTTATTGTCCGCCGAAGCATAGAATTACAAATCACATGTTCTCAGATTATTTCCTAACTCTTGGGAATCGATTTATTTCCGGTGGTGACTGGAATGCAAAACACCTACAATGGGGCTCAAGACTATGCACAACAAAAGGTAGAGCACTGAAGTTATGTATTGAAACTCATTATTTTCAAACTCTATCAACAGGAGAGCCAACCTAATGGCCAAGTGATCCAAATAAAATATCCGATTTATTGGATTTCTGTATCATCAATGGAATATCCAAATATTATCGAGACATAGAAAACTGTTTAGACAGCAGTTCTGACCATTCGCCCATTATTGTGACTGTCAGCACTGGTATAATTAAAAAACAAAGTTTTCAGAAGCTATACAATAAGAAAACAGACTGGGAATCTTTCCACGACTGGATTGAAAAAAACATCAACTTGAAAGTTTCTTTGAAAACGGACGATGAGATAGATGACGCAACCCAGTACATCACCAGTTTAATTCAAGAGGCAACATGGCGCTCAACCCCAGAAATTGATACCTACCAAACAAATGACAACAGTATTCATTATACAAAGGAGGTAAGAGAAAAAATATTAGAAAAAAGAAGACTGAGGCGTGTCTGGCAAATCAGTAGACACCCTGTAGACAAAACTATATTTATCAAAGCATGTAAAGAACTTAAAGAAATGATACGAAAAAGGAAAAATTATGCGTTCCAGTGTCATTTAGAAAGTCTGTCTCCTTATGAAAGTGATGATTATTCATTATGGAAAGCTACAAAACAACTGAAAAGACCTCAAAAGCCGGTACCTCCCATAATTAATAATGGTCACTGGGCACGAAAAGATGAAGAGAAGGCGAAATTGTTTGCTGAACATCTTGCGGATACTTTTAAACCACATCCAGCATCAGGAAGCAACGAGGACAACCTCTACGACTATATCAGCAGCCCACTGCAGCTCAGCTTACCTATTAAACCCTCATCCCCAGCAGAAATAACACAGATAATTAAAGAGCTCAAATCGAAGAAAACTCCAGGATATGATATCATCACAGCTAAAGTTTTGAGTGAACTGCCAAAGAAAGCAGTAACGTTTTTAACTACACTCTTCAATTCTATTTTGAGAACTGGTCATTTTCCGCCACAGTGGAAAGTGTCTCAAATAATTATGATACCCAAACCAGACAAGCCTGAGAACAAAGTAGCATCATACCGACCAATAAGTCTACTACCAACATTATCAAAAGTCTTTGAAAAAATGCTCCTGAAAAGATTAAAACCAATTTTGACGGAAAATGAAATCATTCCAGATCATCAATTTGGCTTCAGAAATGATCACGCAACTATCGAACAAGTACACCGAGTGGTTGACACAATCACTAATGCACTTGAAGGAAAAAAATACTGCACCGCAGCATTCTTAGACGTGGAAAAGGCTTTTGATAAAGTTTGGCACGTTGGACTCCAGTACAAACTAAAGAAACTTCTCCCGCACCTATTTTTTCTCTTGCTAAAATCCTATCTGGAAAAAAGGAAATTTCAAGTGAAACACAACGAAGCTCTTTCATCACTGCACAACATAGGTGCGTCTGTCCCTCAAGGTAGTGTGCTCGGACCAATTCTATATAGTATTTACACATCAGACTTACCGAAATCACCTTTAACAACCACAGCAACCTTTGCAGACGACACTGCCGTGTTAGCCTGTCACGAGGATCCAGCTGTTGCTTCAAATCAATTGCAAAATTGACTTTTGTTGATTCAGGAGTGGATGAAGACATGGAGAATCAAAGCAAATGCATTGAAATCTACCCACATCACATTTAACCTAAGGAAAAGCAATTGTTCACCGGTGATACTCAATAATGAAATGCTTCCTCAAACCGACCATGTCAAGTATCTTGGGATGCACCTAGATAGAAGGTTAACTTGGCAACATCACATAAAGGCCAAAAGAACTGCACTCAACATTCGATACAACAAAATGTATTGGCTACTTGGACGTCACTCATCACTGTCATTGGAAAACAAACTTCTGGTGTACAAGACAATACTCAAACCCGTCTGGACATATGGCATTCAGCTATGGGGGACAGCTAGTAATTCTAACATCGAAATCTTGCAACGGTTCCAGAATAAAGTACTGCGGGGAATAGTTAATTCTCCATGGTACGTGAGAAACAGCGAAATTCATGATTATTTGAATGTTTTGCAAGTTAGAGATGAAATCCAACGATTCAGTTCAAAGTATCAAGTTCGACTTGAAGGTCATGTTAACCACCTTGCTATNTATATAAAAATCCAAATTTCCCCAATTTTTGCATTCATAAAATCTCTGACTACTGAGACTAACAGCAAACTCTAACTGCCGATGCCGTAAAGCTTTCAAATATACACGCGCGAGCATCTTGATGTTACGCCTTCATGTGCAGTAACTGAAGTGTGAAACGCGTGCGGATAGACATGATTCTCGGCAATATAATCGAAAAAAAAAAAATTCTTGTCAATATAGGGGCGGCAAGTTATAAATTGCCTCGGGGCGCCGAAAGTTTAAATCCGCCACTGTGTGGGTTTGAGATAAACTGATGCAATCACTTGACTATAGGTAATTAGGTATATCTATATAACATGCAACATGTTCAGCAGATCCATTTCTCTTCCTTCATTCAAAGTGTAATCTTGGACACCAAATATTCGTCATGGGTTTGCTAGTCACATCCATTTTCTGTGTTATATTTGTTCTAGCATTTCAAACTCAGAAATGTAAGTACCACAGCTGTTTGTCCGTGCTTCGATTTTCAACAAAAAAAATCGAGATTTCGAATTAAAACTTGTTAAATTTGGATTTATGTTTTGGAGTTGGTTGGTAAGGTCTCCTTTTTTAGAAAAACTCTGCCCATGTGACACATGGGTTCATTATTTACTGGCTAAAAAAATACCCCCCCCCCCAAAAGAAAATATTCTGGGTCGTAATTAGACCATACATTTGACATGCATACCAAATTTCAAATCTCTAGCTTTTACCAATCTCTTTTTAGACAGGAATACTGAAAACCGCTAAAATGTGGAAAACCACGCCAACGGGGCCTTTGATTGCACCCAAAAGTTTGGGGCACAATTAAACCCCAGGTGGGACCTTTATACCAAATGGTTACAATAAAGACATTTTTGTAATAACGATTTTTTTGTTATCCAGCCTGGTTACTTTTCTTTTACAGGTCTATCAATGAAGTGGGGATGTTTTTATATGAACGAATCGCTCTTTACCCTGAGAGCATCAGTGTTAAATCCAAGAAAAAACTTAGTCTGGGGATCTTATGCCATTTCTGAAGCATCATTTACAGACTGGGATGAACTCGGACAAGTTTTGGGGAAAATTCAAATCTCTCTTCAAGCAATAGTTTCTCTTTGGCCGCACAATAGCTTTGACATTATCCCAAAGTAAGTAACCATATTAATGCTATAAGAAAAGGCATTAAGATTTATTGCGGCATGTCAGATGCCATGCTAAAGTCAGTTTGACACGTCTCGTCACCAGGACGATTCACAAAAAAAAAAAAAAAACAAGATTCATTTTTTTTTTCCACAGCTAAAGGCCCATTTACACTGCCCGAGCATTCGTCGCGAACAGAGTTGAAGAACGGGCATTCGTTCGAGGCTCAGGCAGCGTAAACATTCGTCGCGAGCCGATCATGTTCGAAGCGAACCCTCGTTTGTCCTTGAGCCTGATTTCGAGTAACTGATCGTCAGAAATGTTCGAGCAGTGTGAAGAACAGAATGTTCGTTTGTGTTCGTGCTCGTCGAAAACTGGCGAGCAACGATCACGAATGCTCGATACTCGTGTGTATGTTCAGGCAGTGTAAATTGGCCTTAATACGCTATACCTAATTACAGTAGCTAGAGATAGTGATGTAATCACTTGACTGTAGGTAATTATGTGCTACATATGTGGGGGCCCCGGTGCAAGATAATCGAATGAGGCACCAGGATCATGACCCACCTGTACCAAAAGGTCTGGAAGGTCTGGCCGAGAGGTTAAAAGTATCCCCCAAAAATGAAATACAGTTTTTTTCTGTATACAGGGTGTCCCAGTTAAGGAGGACAATAATTAATTGGCTGATTCTAGATGCCAATACCTACCAAAAATGCTCCCTTCAACTTTGTAATAAAAGCTTTGTTTTTGAGTTATTCGCATTTTTCATCTTTTTTTTCACGTTTACGCCTGACGTCACAAATATGTCCATAACTTTCTTGGATATACTTTTTTTGAAAATTTGAAGATATTTTTGGATTTCCAATTTCTTGCTCAAAATTTTCCGATTTGTCGCGATAACATATCAACTCAAAGCGAGAAAGTTTTAGGTAACATCTTTATCATATTTATTAGGACATATTTTGCAAAATTGTGACTAGCCATTCGAGGGTTACACGTTCGAATCCGGGATCGGCCACAATAAAAATTTGACAAACCTCACTGTTTAGCCAAAACAGTAAGAAACAGAAAAATTGATGAGAATGACCCCCCTCCCCCAAAAAAAACATAGCATGAGAAAAATGTGTGTGTAAGCACTGCCTAAAGACATTTGTCTGTGTGGGATGATAGGAAGGACGAAGTTCTGGTTCAGAATAGATTTCCTAGGGTCTTGCGATTTTTTTTTTTTTATTTTCATTTACATTATTTTATTTCTGGGATTTAATTTTATTTTTATGTAAGATAATAAGACAATAATTGATTTAGTTTATATTTTTTTAGTTTTTAATAAAGTAATAGCTATTTATTGTAATAAAAATAAATGGTACGGAAAACCGTACTAATCATTCCATCAGACTACCACCGAATGCAGATGTTGTTCTTCTAAATTTTTAAAAGAGTTTGCTCTTTAGTGACAGTATTATTTTGAAAGATTTTGCAGCCTTCGGCTGTGGACTTTGCTCTTTGGTGACAGTATTATTTTGATAGATTTTGCAGCCTTCGTCTGCGGACTTCGCTCTTTAGTGACAGTATTATTTTAAAAGATTTTGCAGCCTTCGGCTGCGGACTTTGCTTTTTAGTGACAGTATTATTTTGAAAAGCAAATAATCTAAATGCAAAAAATCTAAAAATCACCAAAAATTGTTCAATATAATACTTTGGTGGCTGTGCATACCAAATTTGAACAAAATCGGACCAATTTTATGTTATTTTCTTTTGTGGGACCCTGCCGGGGCCTCAAAACCAAAGTTAATACAAAATACCAAAAGATGTCAATTATAGTACTTGGGCAACGGTGCATACAGAATTTTATCAAAATCAGATAATATTTATGTTTTTTTCATATTTGGGCCCCTGCCGTGGCGCACTAGCGGTGCCCCTGTCAAAAGTTCACCTACATGGGTCAATTTTTTTTTATATAAATAAACTAATGCCTTACCTACCCATTTTAAATTTCATCAAAATAGGTTGTGTGGATTGGATTTTACAGATTTGGTCCAATTGCGACGTTGTCGGTCCTCAATCGTGACTAAATGCTACAAAACAGTGAATATAATGAGTCGAGTAATCTCTTTAGGCTCCAAACATCAATTGTTTTGAATATTAAGTGAATAAAATGGACCGTTTTCTTCTAAAAGCGATAGTCAATTGAAGGAGATTATGGGCCCCACCCACGGGACCCCTGAGAAAGACGCACCCAAATGGGCCCATTATTTTTTTATTTTTTTTTATAAAATAATGCCATAGTTACCCATTTTAAATTTCATCAAAATTTTCATTTTAGAGATTTGGGGAACTCTGAATAAAAGTTTAAAAACAGTGGTTAATTAAAATTTCCAATACTTTGAATGATCCCTGTTGGCTGTAGACATTAGTTTTTAAAAAAATTCATGTGAAATTACTAATCTGTTTTTTTAAAAGGAATTTCCATTTTAAGGAACATTTTGGACCCTGGCGGCCCCCCGACAGGGGTACACCCTCGTGAGACCATTTATTTTAGGTAAAATAATTCCATAACTACTGATTTTAAATTTCATCAAAATTGGTTATGTGGTTTGTATTTTAGAGATTCGGAACCAAAAAAACTGTTCGGGGGGCTAGGACCGCCCCTGGGGGTGATATCGAGAAATTTCATCAAAATCGGACTGGTAGTTTGTCTTCCAGACCTCTGCACACGATTCCGTACGTACGATGTACGTCCCACGTCGGAAATTTCCGTTTTTTGGACCCCATGCCTCCAAATATTTCTAAACTTCAAAAATGACCCGAAAAAGTGAAAAAAAGCCCAAAAGCAATAGGAAATGATATATTTGATTTTTATTTTGTGTTTTGGGTTCCCGTCAGACGATTTTTTGGGCCAAAAAAACTCAAAATTTGCTGCACGAATACAATACTTTATCTTCTAGAGGAAGAGAAAGTAAAAATCATTTTATCCTTTATTTTGTTTGCGGGTACTTTGTCCCCCCCCCCCCCTGGCAATGTACGTAATTGAATAGAGCTTGGCAATCCTAGGGTTAAGAATATTTTTGAGAAATATATTTTCCTTGTTTTGTATTAACTGTTTTCACACATTCAATAATGTATCTTGTGTGAGGATTTCAAGTAGGTCAGTAGATCTCATTATATCAGCATGACTCACTGAAATTTTTTTTGGTTTATTATCTGGGTTTGTAGGTTACACATGTAAAATTTGTAACATTATACACACATCATCATGGTAGGTACTCGCCAATGTGTTGTATTCGATCAGGAGTAGATTGGCAAGCTCCCTTACCTGTGATAGCTTTGCTATTTTTGATTTGAACGCACCTTTCACTGACACAATCTGAGAGCAAAACAGAGAGGAAATGTCGTTCTTGAAAATGTCTCCAAACTTTATTGCTTCATTTTCAAGTTCAGCATGGTAACATGATGCTAATAGAGATTATGATCCCGAACCTTCTTGACAATCCCGAAGTTTCGGGACTGGAACGATCACAATCCCGGGACTGGTCCCGGGATTAGAAAAAAATTGAGAACCTTCCAAAAATCAAGTAGAATTAGGTATAGTTACTATAATAAGTAGATGAAATAAAAATAAAATCAAGTTTTTAACCTGAGAGATGTGTGTGGAGTTCTTTTGTGGAACCGCCAACAGTTTTCAGAATAGCATCACATTTTTTACACATTGCATTTTTACCGTCTTTGGACACTAAAAAATGATTCCAAACGGATGAAGGATCTGAATCTTTTTTGTGCGATATAAAACCGTCCATTTTAAAGTCAAATCGAACTCCAAAGTTGTTACGTTCGAAAAAGATGTTAGAATAATTAGATTATTAGAACATTAAAAATTAATTTTTTGAACTGAAATAAGTAAAATACCGACTCCTTTGTTTTTACCAAAAGGGGTCATACAAACAACACATCGGTCATCGGTTCATTCGGTCTACTTAAAGAAGAAAAGGATTTTTAAAAGGTCTTGCATTTTTTTTTTATTGCATGGCAGATGGCAGCACATCGAGTTTCATGTAACGTTCAAGGTTGATGTATTGGGGCCTCATTTTCAAATTCAATAAAAAAATATGTTTTGTTTGTTTTTATTATATCACTGTCAATCCCGAAAATTCCGGGATCAAAAGTTCAACCATTTTCAGGCGGGATCCCGAAATACCGGGATCCCGGGATCGTAATCTCTTCAAGGGTAAATAAAAAACTGACATGAAAATATTGAGTTTGGTTAGTAAAAACAACAATTTTGGTATTTTTCGAAATACGCAATTTTTTCTGGATTTCGGCCCTGAGGGCCTCAAACCTCGGGGGCCCCGGTGCATCGCACCGGCTGCACCAGCCTAGATACGCCCCTGTCTTAAGGTATCCTTGAGGCATTAGGGTCATTTATTATAAGGATTTTTTTAAAAAAATGGTACGAAAAACCGTACTAAAGTTTATCCTAGGAATTCGGCAGACTTCGCATACTATCGCAGATCTTTAATGAAAATATTATTCAATCAAATTTGGCTGCGTCCAACTATTGTCGCAGTTCTCTAGTGAAAGTATGGACATATTAAATGTGGTAGCCCTTCGGCTGTTGTCGCAGCTCTCTAGTGAAAGTATTATTTCAATAAGATCTGAGCGTACGGCAGTGTGCCAGGCAAAGTCCCAGAAAGCACCAGTTCACTGGGTTTTGCACACCGTCAGATATGAGGTTCTACTAGGGATAGGTCATTGAAATTTTGAACATACATTCCATACTATAATACAATAGGTACTACAGGTTAAACATTAAACATCAAAAGTTCATAATATTACCCCGGGCGGGAGATAGGTAATGTCTGAGGATACTCACTGACTGACTGATTCATTCACTCATCATCAAAAGTTTCGGACACTTCCCGTTTATCTACAGCCCAAGTAAAGAGGAAAATCCGAACTAACTTTTTATATCTAATATGTGCTCCAAAACCGTGTCGCTTTAGGGAAAACAATAAAACGTATTTCAATGTAGTTTTAACTGATAAAACACTCAAATCTTGCATAAAGGTAGATACTTAAATGCAATAAAACGGAAAATTACTGATTTTCCAACTTTTTTACCCCCGGTGCTCAAGAACGGCTCCGCTTGGATGAAGATGCATCACGAAAACTAGTTTAAACTGAGGAGACTCTTTAATTTTGGATGAAGGAAGATATTTACAGGGTGTCTACCAAATCGTCAAAGTGAAATTCTCTGACTTTTCCAGGGTTTCCAGTGTACTTTTTCTAGTTTTAACACTGACCCACACCGACGTGTTTCTTGTTATAAGAGAGTCACCAAATGCTGCACAAAGCAGTTCAAAAACGGAAGTTGTTATATATATGGACAGAAATTATTATGAATTATATTAAACCCCTACCAATAGTGCCGGATGAGAGATTATCTGAAGATTATCAATATTGGAAATTTTCAGAAGATAACTATTTATTATATTATATTTAGAAGTTCAGAAGATAACTATTTATTATATTATATTTGTTTTAAACCGACCTCGGTTGCTAAGAAGTTAGCACATCGGACTTCTAATCAGGAGGTCGGTTGTTCGAGTCCAATTCTAGCAGAGTTTTTAAAAAATGATATTGTAATATTGAAATTGACGGTGGAAATGAGGTTGGATTTGTGACACAATACAACGAACAAAATTTTCAATATTTTTTTTTTCCTTTATATTTGTTTAATTATTATAAAAAAAGATTAACGAATGCTTTAATAAAATAATAATAATATTGAAAGGTTGATTAAAATTTTTTATTGAATAAAATTCAATTGTTCAGATAATCTCCTGATTGGGGTTGTTGAGAAAAATACACAAACGTTACAGACAAAATTTTTAGAGGAAAACGATAATAAGCGCCGCAGGCGATATTTTTCAGGAAAAACATGTTCACGCATTCAATTTGAAAAATTCCTTGACTTTTGGCGTTTTTCCTAAATTCCCTGACTTTTCCCTGACATTTCCAGTCTCCTAAAATTCCCTGACAATCCCAGGATTTCCAGTCTGGTAGACACCCTGATTTACATGCAATTAATTAAAAAAATAATAATAATATTTAGATTTACTCCTTTACGACCAATGTTTATTTCAACTGCCAGGACGACGAAATAATGCGTGAAGGTCATAGATACTTAAATTCAATTAAACCCGCAAATATGAAAATTTAAACTCTTTATCTCCTCTCAGTGCTAAGTATAACATAAAAAATTCCTTGTTTCTGATATGTATTGTGAAAAATAATAATAATATTTAGATTTACTCCTTCACGACCAATGTTTATTTCAACTGCCAGGACGACGAAATAATGCGTAAAGGTCATAGATACTTAAATTCAATTAAACCCGCAAATATGAAAATTTAAACTCTTTATCTCCTCTCAGTGCTAAGTATAACATAAAAAATTCCTTGTTTCTGATATGTATTGTGAAAAATAATAATAATATTTAGATTTACTCCTTCACGACCAATGTTTATTTCAACTGCCAGGACGACGAAATAATGCGTAAAGGTCATAGATACTTAAATTCAATTAAACCCGCAAATATGAAAATTTAAACTCTTTATCTCCTCTC